>VALG01017599.1:20949-45501 GCA_009835305.1 Ipomoea purpurea
AATCTTAGCAACTTCATAAGTTTATCACTACCATTTATTTCACGCACACCTATAGAAGAGATATAGAGTGATTTATGAACTCGAATTGAGATTCTAGTGGTCATGAAGGTGTTAAATATTTACGGGGTACTTGGATTACATTCATGTTTTAGGAACCCATATTTGAAAAATTAGATATGACTTGGTAGTACTGTATTTGACATTGCACAAGAATACATTAGCTCAAATTATATTTTAGGTATTAACAGGAGTGGATAAAGTGTTTATGCTGTAAACAATATATTTAGTTAAATTATAAATACCAAACATTAATAATTTAAAAAAAGAAGAAGACATTATAATTGAACATTTTTATTCAACATGAATTAGGCGTGGGTATTCAAGATTCAGTGGATGGATTTGGGAGTATCTGGTGGGTCCAATATTGACATGGAGGCGTACGAACTTTATCAATCACAATTTATAACCGCTTGGAAAGGGAATAATATCCTAATTTAATTACTAGGGACAGGAATTAGTTATAGGCGGCGGCTAGATGGTTAGTTGCGGTTGAGTATGGTGGTGGCTGGAAAGTTCAAGAACAAGTCGAGCACAACGGGAGACATAGTAGCTTCGAGTGGCGTGTCAATGGGCATGAAGAGGGACGAGGCACGAGCTAGGAGTGGCGCAGGATTGAGCGCGGATGTAGCACGACGAGATGATACAGTTAAACGTACTGCCTCCTGGTCTTGTTCTTAGAACGTGATTTCTTGCCCTAATCGAGGTGGACAGCATACGCCAATGCTCTCTACTACAAGAGGCTGAATCTTTGCCCTTCTTCAGATGGTTTGGTCTGAATAATCGATCGATGAGATATGCGACTTAAAAAGTATTGGTTGGACCTTTTGGTCGAAATCGGTTATAGTGTCCGCACCACAGACGCTAAGAAAGATATGGCGCAAAATGAGCGTTCGCTTCCAGCTAAAACGGGTTTGGTAATAATGTGTAGGTGGTGGACAGGTGGTATTGATGCGTCATTTTTTTTGATTTTATAGAAATTGTGCACGAATTAATATTAACTGAATAGGCAGACGGTCTGTTTATGTTTGATAGGTAGAATGACTATCGCGCAATATTTTGGTGATTGGCTTAGTAATGGTATTTGTGTAGCGTTTTAGACTGGATTAGTGGTGTAGATGTGTTAGGAGATATGGAAATGACTTCCCAAGAAAAAAAAAAGTGATTCATTTATTCCCAATAAAATTGCTTTCCTTAATTGTCTACATTTAGATTTCCAACCCATTTTCCTATTTATGAACGCTAGTATATATATATATTCATTTTCTCCAATTAGGGGGTATACAGTCCAATTTTCCAACCACAGAAAGAATACCCAGGTAATAATGTTTCTCATACATGAGATCCGATATATAGAAGATTACTAAGTGGTAATAAATATTAAATATGACTGGTGTCAAATCAGGTAATATGCGGAGCGGTCTGTTTATACATATGGAGATAGTTTATCTACAGTGATAAAATTAGAAGTAATGAAGTAATATTATAATTATAATGGAAAAATAAGAACATTGTTGACTTTTTTTATATTTTGGGTGTGAGGATCATTTTCCATATTCTTTGCTGTTAGCTATCCTAGAACGCTAGGGCGAGTATCCAATACACTACGATGTTTTGTGTTAATTTTATAGAGATCAGAATTACGACAAAATTAAAGAAGAATCAGCTGTTGGTGTAGAGATGCAGCTTTCGATATATGGGAAAGAATCGTTAGAAAGACAGGGAGGCAGTACGTTTACGTACATGAGTTTTCTCCGGTGTTCATTCTATACCAATTCTGTCTGCTTTACAGTCCCTTTATCTTGACTGCTACTTCGGTGTTAATTTGTCTTGTGTGTTTGTGTTGTTTTTGTACTTCTAGTTTTTTGGTATGTCGTTATATAAAAGTTCGTGCCTCTAGGCGTACAAGTATAACATCACTCACTGCGTTTATACCAACAGCATCAATGGAAGGAATATGTACTGAATCTAGGATATTTTTATTATTTCTACTTTAATATTGGAGTTTAAATATTACTATATTTTATAGTTTCTAGAATTTATTGGTGGGTTTGAGCGACTATCCACCTCTGTCACTTTATTAGTATTGTTTTTATTGACTGAATATTTGCATTTTTTCAGGATCTTATACCCTATTTAAGTTAAGAGAGTTTAAATATAATGTTCGTCCCCGCAGTGAGCATAATTCATTGTTCCATCCCACCCTCCTCAACACAAAATACAATATTGATATATTTGTTCATTATAAAAGAGTGCGTGATTTGTTACTTAAGGTGCCGGCACCATTGTTTTTGATATGCTTTTTAATACAAAGTGTATTTAAGATGCGATGACAATTGTCATTTTAATATATTTATCTATATGTGTTGCAGTGGTTGCGTGTTATTAATGTGTAGCTTTTGTTTTGTTTGGGGAAAAACATTAAAGGAAATTGTAAAGGACCTTTGTATACTAATAAAAATGGGCCAATTTAAATGCTTAATTATGTCATATATCTGTTGGCTATTTTTTATGAGAATGTAGTTAACCGCACATACCACATAGGAAAGTATATCGTTATTTGTCTAACCTTAGCATCACTCGCTACATATAAAGGTTACCATGGCCTACAATATAAGCTATAAGGACCAAATAACAATTTATGTTTATTGAAAAATTGGAACTAAAGGGTGGAATGCCACCTTAACCCTATAGAACCAAAAATGGAATTAACTCTATTAAATTTTTATTAACTTAAATTTACAGAGAATTCAGAGTTAGAGATGCAAATTAAATAATAGTATGGTAGAGATTTATAATAAAGGTGAAATAAAGTTTATTTCATTAATCAAAATAGATCAATCGAACGCCAACTAATCCTCTCAGTGAGTCTAATATGTACATATATTGTAACAGGTTTATCTCTCTTGTATATATTAATTCGGGCCTTTATTTCTCAGATTCAGAATCAGAATTTAACACGTTGTTACATAACTTAGCCTCCTCAGTAACTTATAAGATTGTAACAAGTACTAGTACTGTTTTCCATCGCGGTCACCTTGAAGGTCCCTTATCTCTGTGACAGATTTTAAATTTAGTCACAGATTTAGTTATTTTTGTCATTATAAAAGAATATACGGCATTACATTATGATAATCATACAAAATATTTATATAGAACATATTTTTTATCAAATTTGGGTAATGAGAACCCTAATTTTGGCAGGCACCATTGCAGAATCCTTTTCCACTTCTTGTTAGTATCTTTATTAATTATTATTCTCATCATATTTAAGCGATTCTCACCGGTGGATTAGATCCCTATCCACCACACCGTATACCTCAATACTCTATATCTAGTCAGACCTTCCCATACCTGCGTACAGTGACCAGACACAGTACACCCAAGAGGTTACTTTCATAACCCATAAACCCTATAAATAATGATGTCAGCTATAGCTCAAGGCCGTTTTGAGTTAACCTACCACACAGAGCGATTAACTCACTTTGCATAGCACACTCTGTGCGTTATAGACAACAACATAATCTCATCTATTCTGCTTGGCAATTCGACGAATATACATCTCTTCTCTCAAACAACACCAAGAGCTTTCGTCAAGAGTATAGCGAGAGCTGAACAAGATGAGAGCGCATTACCACTGCTGTACTAGAGCAGAATAGCATGAAAACGGGACGAGATATGGTGCCTTATGCATTTTACAAAAATATGCGAGTTTAAGAATTTAAACTCAATCTGTTTGATTTATTAGGTTGTCTCAACATATAACAATAAACGGTAAATATAACGTAGCGAAACAAAAATAACCTTCTCACAATTTGTTTTTTCTATATGTTGGTAACAATTCATTTGCAAATGACAAGCGCAGTACAAGGACGAATGTAAAGAGAAAATAGAGCGGATTTTGTGTTATATATGAGCGAGACACCGGTGTGAAGATACAATGTCGCTGATACCTGACGATTAGAGAACCAAGTATCAGTGATTTTATTATAAAGTTGTTTTATTAAAAACTAGACACGAACTCACTACATAGATTCTACTATCTATACAGACTCATACTAAAAAAAATACCGCCAATATAGTATACACTCTATAGCAAAATTACCTGATACTAATTAGCTAGGCAGCGAATTGTTTAACGAAGTAATGATAGGAATCTTTTTTTACTTACTACCGAACAGAAGACTACTGTGGAATATGATGTTGGGACAAATAACACATGGACAGATGTATAGGGCTGCTTGAGAAGTTTGTAGACAGAAAAAAAGACACATCAGGTCACAGATGATATAAGCCTTCGATACCCTTGGTTTCATGCTGAATTAAATTTCTTTGTTTTAGGAGTCTTATTACAAAGCTAGCAGCAGGATTTGATAGCATGTATCATACTGCAGTAACAGAATATTAATTTGCAGGCAGCAAACTGTGCTACTCAAGCAGTTTGGCTGGGGAGAATTTTAGAGTTCTTACAACCACGAGCAGTAGAAACAACTATACGACTAATTTTTTGTGACAACAAGGTCAGCAATTTCGTTGTCCAAAAATATACCAGTCCTTTCATGGTTGTATTAATGCAAAACCCATTGATATCAAGTATATCACAAAATTACAGAGAGTTGGTTTGCTTGAAATGACAATCAATCATTGAGTATTTGATCAAAGTGATATGGTCAGTTGACAAAATATCTTCTCTCACGAGCCAACGAAGACTAAAGAGACATTTCTCAAATTGAAGAGGAAATTAGAATGACCCATACATCCAACTTGGTTTATAAAAGTGAGAGTATATGTAATAATAAATATATTAATATTAATATTATTAGTAATTAAACCAAGTCAAAGGAATTAAATAAAAACAAACATGGGTGATCAATGTATTTTTTTATTACAAAGGAAAGGGGGATACCCATACAACACTATGCCTACATTGAGGCGTCGAAACCCTAAACTCTCCACAATAAGGGGAGCAATCGATACCAGTGGAACCACAAAGCCACCAAATGGGTGAGTCATGTATGTTAATGTGGAACATGTAGATTATATGAGTAGTACATGAGCATTAGCTCCTATTTATTAGCTTTCTCTTTAGTATAAATAATGTATGTATTTTCATTTGTTAAATCGAATCCCAGTGAATAAAACATTATTCATAACCTCATTCATCTCTCTCTTCTTTCTCTCAATATATAAAAATATAATATATAAAAAATAGTTTAATGACTTGAATAAGTATCAGCGCTATATTGAGAATATTCTATTTCCTTGTGTGAGTTTAGCTCTGGATTAACACAAAATTTAAATATAACGATAACTTTAAGCAATTAAATTGGTCATTATTTTAAAGTATAATATAGCACATATCTTCAATATATCTAGTACAATTAAATGCAACCATCAAATACATGATAGTAACTTACTATACTTAACCTGAAACTATTAAGCACCAAAGTAACATTTATAAATATTCGCTCAGAATTCAATTTAATATGTCTCTTAACATAAAGCGGCAGATACCTTATTAAGTATCCCCAAATCTCAACACACCCTTTCATAGCTCACTAAAACGTGAAAAATGTCCCAAAACCCCTAAGCCTATATTAGAATTTATTGACCAATGAAGTGAGATGATTATCAGTGCATGCAGGGTGAAGAGCGATATAGTTAAAGGATCGGTGTGTAACACAACACATTGGGGCTACTTTAGGATAACAGCTAAAGAGCAATGTATGTAATGAAGGGATACCGAAGCTCACTTATATGAACAGAAAGTTTGATTAGTGACCAAAATCCTAGATACCTTTAGTATATACTATCATCCTCATCGCAATCTCCGAATAATCCACAATTCTTTCACATGCTAAAGGAAACCCATATGTAAATGCACACGCATATAAATATTACTTTCTCACATGTACTATCTTTTCTCATTACTATCCTATAGGAGATACTAGAGAGCTATAAGATACATCCGTGTGGAGTGCCAGCTAGTTGCAACTTAACATTATTTTATATTCTTGCCCATCTATATAGAGTGTCATCCTTTGCGAACGAGCGTCCTAACCGAAACATTATGCAAATATAGAGGCAAAAGACATAAAGATTCCACGATAAGCATCTAAATACAGGATGCGAAATTCCGTGTATACCGAGGTGGTCAGTCAGACAACCCAACCAGTCCGTAAAGACGCACATTGCCATCATTGACCGGAGAATCCATGTACGTTTTATACTGAAGTTACTACGCGCTCACTGTATCCTTATCCTCTAACGATTCTGCGCCCCCAATCGAAAGCTCCTCATCCCAGTCTGTGATCCGTTGTACCTCTTTGCCCAATACGTCTAGACAGAGTTTGTGCGAGCTATTTGTTCTTGCGAATACTCGGAGTAACAATTAAACAACCTGTTGTGTATTTTTTTTTAAAAATTATTAATTAACTTCATTAAATTGACTTGTATTGGATTAAGTAAAAGAGAATAAAAGAAAATGGTCACTTCTTATAATCACAATCATTATTGTGTGGACCATATTATCAAATAATGTATATATTCAGTATACAAATAATGTATTTTTATTTATTAAAATATACATTGTATTAGGAAAAATATATATATTATTTGAGTACTGAAAGTATGTTATTTTGTAGGGATAAGGGTCAAATAGGCCCAACTATAAACCAAAGAGTAAAAAAAAAAAAAAAAAAAAAAAAAAAAAAAAAACTCCAATCAAACACCTTAACTCTTCATTTTTATGCAATTTAACCACTAATTTTTAAATTTGTGCAGTTAGATCAATTGGCAGGTAAACTTAAAGTAATAATAGGTAAAATTAATTCTTTAAAAAATAATTTTTTTTTAAAAGATCACAGTCGCCGGCGGACTTCTGCCTCCAACCACCATTGCAAAGCACAGCAAACATGTTTCAATATTTGATTTAGACACTCCATGATTCATGGTAGCCTGCCAATTTCAGCCATAGTGGTGCTCATCTCCTACCTACTGGAAATTTTGAAATTTTCGACCACCTTAAAGTGATCTTAAATTAAGTCAAAGTCTTGTTCCGACCACTTTTAGTATCCAGAAAACCCTTGTTGCTATTTCCGACCACTTTTTGCTTTCAACTTGATTTAAGATCACTTTCTGGTGGTCGGAATTGAAATTCAATAATTTCCAGTAGCGCGGTTGTTGGTTTGCTTGGTGCGTTGTGGTTTAATTAAAAAAAAAAAATTATGTTTTACCGGTTACCTAAAGGTAACATGTTAATCAACCTAATTGCATAAAAGTAAGGAGTTAAGGTGTCTAATTTGAGCTTTTTTACTTTAAGGATTTAATTTCCCTTTAGCATATAGTTGAAGGGTCTATTTGACCATTATCCCTATTTTGTATAATGTACATTCAATACATGAATAATGTATTTTTAATTAGTATATTAAAAATATACTTTTTTGTTATGTCTTACAATAACCAATTAATACATATAATAATATAACTCTTGTAATATAGCTGCTCCAAAGTCCAAACATTGAATTCCATTTTAATCCCATATACTAATTGAAGCGTATATTTATATTGATTTTAAAATTAGTTTGGTTGGAGATAATATAATGTAAAAGAAACAAATATACTCCGTATTATTTTTTCACTTTTTATTTAAATTTTCTCCCTATTCTTAGTTGTAACTTTATTTATAAAAAAAAAATAATAATAAAAAATAAAAATAAAAAAACTATTGAATTAAACTACTCTTGGTAAAGCTGTTACAAAAAGGTCAGGTTACAAAAAAATCATATCTAACATTTTTAAAACCTAATCTATTTCAGGTTACGAGCTCAGGTTCCTCGTAATTAAAGTTCCTTTCAACAATTTATGTTATTTTATAATTATATTTAACATTTTTAAAATCTAATCTATTTCTATTCTTTTAACCAATCAAACATTGGAATAAAATTTTTAAAATATTTTTTTTTAACGAATTAAACAATAAAATATAATTCTTATTCTATTCTGTACATATTTCATTCTCTATGGAATAATATTCTTATTCTTTTAAAATTCATTTACCGTGAGTGTTAATGTAAACAATATCGATAAGAGCGAAATAGCATGGGATAATGATGTTGATGTGCTGTCTGGGTGGATATTGCGAAAGGGAGGTGCATTTCAAAGGCTGCTCAAGTAAGTATGCTACTTTGTCACGTCATATGCGCTAATTATACACCTCATAGACTATGAATTCTTTTAAATTCTTTCAAAACGCTGAATCCCAACCCTAAGGGTATCTCCGTACTCCGATCCAACAAAGCATTCACTATTAGAAATTATTAAATTTTCGATCACAAGAAAGTGATCTTAAATTAAGTTGAAAGCAAAAAGTGGTTGGAAATAGCAACAAGAGTTTTTCCGGATACCAAAAGTGGTCAGAAACAAAGCTTTCTACTTGATTATGATAACTTTCAATTGGTCAAAAATTTCAGAATTTCCGATCCAGTAGTGTTTTGAGAGATGTATATTATGGTAATTGTTGAAATATGTGGCTCAAATTGCATAAAGACCACCACTCATCATGCATCATTTCCTCCCCGCATGCAGCATTGTCTCTCCACGTAGCTAGCTAGCAATGCATTCTCCATTTGCATGTCATTACATGCACTAATCTTCGCATTTCTCTCTCAATTTTGAGTATAAATAGCTTAGACTTCTTTGTAATTATGCACTCATTCATACATCAATTAGAATTGATTCTTCTTCTTTCTTTTGTCTTCTTTTCACGTAGACATACTTTATATATAATATAATATATATTATATATTAATATATATTATATATAATAATATATATATATATATTTGTTTTCCTTATTATTCTCTTTTTTTAGAGATTAACAAATATATATTTATATTTTTCCCATTTAGTTATTCATTTGTCATTTTATACAATTTTCTTCGTTTATATATTTTCCATATTATTTAACTTCAATAATTCTCAATTTTCGATTCTTTGCTTCCGCATTATTCCTCTATATTCTAATAACAAGTGGTATCAGAGCGGTTTAATTGAGAATTATTTTCAAAGATGTTGACTGTTACAAAGTTCGCTATCGAGAAGTTCGACGGAAAATTAGCTTTCTCTATCTGGAAGGTTCAGATGGAAGCCGTTCTAACCCAGAACGGTTTGAAGAAAGTGGTGGGAAGAAGAAGAAACCGGCTGCAATGACAGATTAAGATTGGGAAGATTTGGATGACAAGGCACGTTCAACCATTCTTTTGTGCATGTCTAAAAGAAGTTCTGCTTGAAGTGGTAAGTGAGACGACTGCGTCAGATTTATTGTCCAAGCTGGATACGCTTTACATGGCCAAAACTCTGGCGAACACGCTACGCCTGAAGGAGCGTCTGTACACAATCCGTATGACGGAAGGTACTTCTATTAAATCTCACTTGGATGAATTCAATTCTATTTTATTGGACTTGGAAAATATTGATGTCATAATTGACGATGAGGATCGTGTTGTTTTATTGCTTGTCTCTCTCCCTAAATCATACAAGTATTTCAAAGAAATTATGCCGTATGGTAATAGTAGTGATACCCTTACTTTCGACAGTGTTAAGTCAAACCTATTGTCCAAAGAAAATTTTGACTTTGAAATTAAGTCTGAGGACAAAGGTGAAGGCTTGACTGTAAGGGGTCGTTCACTTGAATCAGGGAGTAGCAATAAAAATTCTAGATCCAAGTCCAAAGGACATAAGTCCAACAAATCCTATAAGTACTGCAAGAAGCATGGTCATGATGTGATTGAATGCTTCAAGTTGAAAAACAAGCAAGACAGGAAAAGAAGTCTACTGAAGCTAGTGTTTGTTGAAAGTGATTCAAACGGCGATGTTTTGTTATCTGTTAACTCCGGTTGCAAACGGAGCGAAACCGAGTGGATTCTAGACTCTGGTTGTACATTCCACATGTGTCCTCACAAAGACTGGTTCGTCTTCTCTGGAATTGGTTGATGGTGATGTTGTCTTTGCTGGGTAATGAACCCCAATTGCAAAGGGTTCGTGGAATTGGGAAGTGTTCAGATTAAAAACTCAATGATAACGTTATTCAGGGGACTCTTACCAATGTTTCGGTATATTCTTGATTTGAAACGCGCAATCTGGATATCCCTTTGGTGCACCTGAATCTCTTGGGGTACAAGTACATTAGGGCTGAAGGTGGGAGTTTTGAAAGTCATAAAAGGCTCTCTTATTCTCATGAAAGTTCCGTTCTGGAAGCTTTACAATCTTTGCACGGACAGTATGTAACAGGTCAGTAGCGGGTATCCTCATCATGGTCTGATGCGGATCGTCACTCAGTTAATGGCATTATAGTTTGGGGCATATGAGGGAAGGATAAGGCATGCATAATCCTGATCAACATGAAAAGACCTCCTTGGTGGTTCATACGGGTAAATTACAGTTTGTGAGCATTGTGTTTTTGGGAAACCAAAAGAGGGTAGTTTCTCACTGGCTAAGTCTGCACCACACCGTACCAAAGGATGTGATTGGAATATATTACATCCGATTTATGGGGACCTAACAAAATTCTAGTCTATGGGAGGGCTGTAGATATTTTATGTCTATTATTGATGACTTTTCTCGTAAAAGTCTGGGTCTATTTCCCTGAAACACCAAAAAATCAGGCATTTTCTATTTTTATGAAGTGGAAAATACTTGTTGAGACTCAGAGAGGTAAAAAAGTCAAGAAGCTCAGGACAAACAATGGTTTGGAGTTCTGTGAGTCAGATTTCAATGACTTTTGTGCAGTAAATGGAATCCGCCAAGCACAAGACCTTGCCCAGGTGAAACCCCAGCAGAATGGTGTTGCCGAACGTTTGAACATGACTCTTATGGAAAGAGCTCGTTGTATGCTCGTCTAATGCTGGGTTATGGGAAACGGCGGTGATTTTTGGGCCTAGGCCGTTTCTACTGCTTCTATGTTGGTAAATACGATCTCCACATTCATCCCTTCGATTCAAAATTCTGCGAGGAAGTTTTGGTCAGGTAATCCTTGACTACTCTATCTTAAGAGTTTTTGATGTCCCTGCTTATGCTCATTACAGTACGGGTAAAATTAAACCCGAGAGCTGTTAAGATGCATTTTTCTGGTTTATGCCTCTGAGTCAAAAAGGGTATCGTCTATGGTCTCCTGATTCTTGGAAAATCATTCTGAGTCGAGATATCACTTTGACGAAAAATGCACTACTTTCTTCTGGAAAGTTCCCAGTACAGGTGAGACGCAGCAGTACTGGTGAAAAAGGTGGAGTTTGAGTTCAGGCCTATTGACAATATTACTACTGCTGATGATAATACTAAAGATGATGCATCTACTAGCCACCACCACCTTCTCGTCAAGCCACAACGAGAGTATTCCATTCTACGGATCGTCCTAGGAGGACAATTAAAAAACCTGCTAGGTATTGCTAGTGATGATGAAACCAATGTGGTTGCTTATGCTCTTTCAATCACACAGGAAGTTGTGGTGATCTATCCTACTATTCTAAAGCTTTTCCTGTTGCTAAGTTCAAGTAGTGCTTGAGTTTAGTCGGGCTGTTCGAGTTGTTAATTCCTACTAATAAATTTGATCCAAGGTGGAGATTGTTGGAATATGTGGCTCAAATTGCATGAAGACCACCACTCATCATGCATCATTTCCTCCACGCATGCAGCATGTCTCTCCACGTAGCTAGCTAGCAATGCATTCTCCATTTGCATGCCATTACATGCACTAAATCTTCCGCATTTCTCTCTCAATTTGAGTATAAATAGCTTTAACTTTCCTTTGTAATGTATGCATGCTCATTCCACAGGGACGGGGGAAAGGGGGGGCAGGTGCCCCCTGCCGAAAAATTATACAACCCAAAACGACGTCATTTTGGGGCTGTATTATATATATATATATATATATATATATATATATATATATATATATATATATATATACTATATATATATATATATAATATATATTTCTTATTTGACTAACAGAAGATCTACCGTCTCTCTCTACGACTCTGCTCACTGCCCTCGGTCTCCGTCTCTCTCTACGACTCTCATCTCCGGTCTCTCTCTCCGGCAACAGCGGCAAGGCACAACACGGCAAAGTCGGCACGACGGCAAAACACCACTCAAGACTCGAACCCTCAAGCTCTCAATCCTAAGCCTCTCCAAAACTCAGGTCTTTAATTTTCCCTAATTCTTTTAATTCCCTAATTACTCAAATTTTATTTTAATCAATTATTTTGATTGAATACTTTAATACATAAATTTTGTTTATGAATTATTCATTTTGAATTATGAATGGAATTTATAATTGGTGTTCAGTGGTAGATCGTGAATTTATAATTAAAAAAAAAACAAAAAAAATGACAACCACCGGAACCTTGCCCCACCGAAAAAATTGATTTGTGTCTCGCGTTTAACAACGTTACGGCTTATTCGTTTGTGGCAATGAGTGTACAGTTATGGAATTATGAATGTACAGTTATGGAGTTTGAACTGTACAGTTATGGAGTTATGAATGTACAATTTGGAATTATGAATGTAAGTTATGAAATTATGAACACAGAGCTCTGAACATTATGAACTTACAATTAAAACATATAGTGATAAAATTATGAACATAGAGCTATCGGAAAAATTATGAATGCTACAGTTTATGAAATTATGAATGTACAGTTATGAAATTAATGAATTACAGTTAAGAAATTAATGAATGTACATTTATGACCAATTATGAAATTATGAATGTACAGTTAAGGAATTATGAATGTCAGTTATAGAATTTGAATTACAGTTTGGATTATTTTTGATGTACAATTATGGAATTATGAACACAGAGCTCTGACATTATGAACTTACAATATGAACATACTGTGATAAAATTATGAACATAGAGCTCTAAAATTGTGAACATTTAATTTCGAAAATTATGAATTTACAGTTATTGAATTATGAATGTACAGTTACGAAATTATGAATGTACAGTTATGGAAGTATGAATGTACATTTTTGAAATTATGAACACAGAGCTCTGACATTATGAACATATAATGATAAAATTATGAACATATACTCCTATAAAGAAGCGGTCTGAAATTTATTTAAAAAAAAAAATAAAAGATAATGGTGCCACTAACGGCACCGTTACCGTGTCCACATTACATGCTGAACACGGGTCCATAGCATAATGATTGCAAAAATTCTAGGCCTTAACATATCCCACCGGCCACCGCGGGGCGATTTAGCCATTTAGGGTTGTCCCGTGGGCTTTAGCCTACGTGGACACCACTACCCGTGGGCTCCGGCCTGCCTTGTAAAACATTAACCTTACAAAGTTATATACATGACACTCCTTAAAAAAATAATAAGGAAAAGTTCTTAATAATAATCCTATGAAAATATTATTTGAGTCGTGTGATACTTACACTATTCGCTCTATAAATAAACTACTTAAAATTTAAAAAGCTCTTGTATATATAGTGATGCAAAATTCACTTCCTAAACTTAATGTGGGACAAAAGATACTTTAAAACATTTCCACCTTCATTTTGCAATTCATAACATAATACACATAAACTCTTAACATAATATATATGAACTCTTAACATAATACACATAAATTCTTAACGTAATACACATAAACTAACTCTTAACATAATACATATAAACTCTTAACATAATACACATACATTTTTAAGGTGTACAATGGATTGTGCACCCTGGTGCATGATATAATTTGCCTACGCCCACGGCACAACAACACGTTAGTACAAGAACTAAACTCTACCAATTTACTTAGAATTAGTCTTAGTGGTAAGTGTTAGACAATAATATGAGTAACTGAACTAAAATAACGAGGAACCTGACTCGTTACAGCGGAAGCTTTAGGATCATCTGAACATTCCTTGCCATAGTTGTTGGTATTGTCACGGGATGGTAAACTTGCCGAATAAAGGTTAGTGTTTTGTCTACTACTTTTCTCCTGAATACTTGATGGTGCGTGTATACTGAATACAGGAGCTGTGCGAGGACTATTTTGCTTAGAAGCCTACATGTCATCGACGTAGGCAGATATTTAATTAAAGCTTAACTGAATATCATGAGTTGCCTAACCGATTAAGTTACCTGCATAATAAATTAACTTAATTTTCTACTTGCACACTGCCACCCAATAATATATTGTATTAGGGAAAATACTTACACTAATTAAGCAGTCGACAATTGATTAATCTTGCCTACCTTTATAACTCATAGTCCTTAATTAATTTTGTTGACTGCCTCTTCGTAGTCTGCGTGCTTACTTTATTATTATGCTGTGGTCACATACATGCATGATGGTAACATCTTAAAAATGACTTCCAACGTATTCTTCACTGTCAAATTTTTAGAAACTTATATTAACAGTCAATAACTTGTGAATTCTTGCTCATATAATTAATACTATTAGGAAATGAAATCATTTTCATAAATCATTATCTATCCTAACGGGTCTTTCAAGTTTATAGGAGCGGAGTAGCTTTGTTTATGTTGACCTCTTTATGGTGTTTCCACTTTAGCCGTAGGTTTCACGCATGTTCGAAATTATAGTACTGCTATCTGATGGATACCCTACCTCGAGTAGAGTATCCAATTAGAAATATATCTCGGCACTCGGAGTTCGTAGTTTAACCGTGTTACTCGGAAGACATGCATGAGGGACTCAGTAGCCAGATGAGCCCAGATCCCTCAACAAGGGTTGGATTTGTGTGGACCAGGTTGTGCGTCGAATTATTCGATTCCATTTAAGATTCCAAATTTCAATATTTCTTTATTTTTCGAATATACTATCAAACAATACATATTCACATAATCACATAATCACATAATCCATATCTAAAATCTAAACATTATATAACAAAATAGCAATTCAAAGTTCAAACATACTACTAAGAACTAATTGTGAGTTAAAGAACAATTACAACAAAACAACAAAAGTGCAAATTAGTTAGAGACATGCTATAAAGATATCAAATAAAAAATTTAAGAGATATCAGTGAGAATAGGAACTGAACGACGGAGCAAATCGACATCAAAGAACTTAGATTTACTTCTTTATTATTATTATTATTATTATTATTATTATTATTATTATTATTATTATTATATTATTATTAAACCAAACGGTATTCGATTTGATTTGGTTTGATTTTCGGTATATTACTAGTTCGGTTCAGTTTGATTCGGCTCGGATAACATAACCGAATTATCCACCCCTAATAAAAATAATCGAAATGGTCTATATTTAACGATATTAGAACGATTTTGTTGACGGAGGACCATAAATGATCATGCCACAATAATATTATGACAAAAAATAAATGTTGTAAAAAAGGACTAAAAGTAAACACCTATAAATTTATGACCAAAAATGGAATTAACTCTAATAATTATAAAACTACACTACTAAATACTCTCAATTTGAAAAGCGATAACTAGTAACCATCATCGCCATCTTAATTCATTGATCATCAACTGCTTCATTCACGGCTGGGAAACAGCGTTTTTCCGACCTCCTTTCCGACCATCCAAAAAGGTCGCAAAAATAATTTTTTCATTTTTCCGACAAAAGGTTAGAGTGGTCGGAAATTCCGACACCTTTAGATGATGGTCGGAAATTCCGACCACCTTTAGATGATGGTCGGAAATGCCGATCACAAATTAAAGGTCGTCGGAAATTTTTTCCGGTAATTTAATTTTTTTAAGTATTTCGACTATCCTTAAAGGGTGGTCGGAATTTTTTTTTTTTTTTTTTTTTGTGGTGGTGGTTTAATAGTATGAAGGCCACATGATTTCTCTTTTTATCATTGATTATTTCATTCAAATTTTTTTCTACTAGTAGATACCGTCTAAACCATTTTTGCTATGCAGGGCCGTTTCAATAAAAATAGGTGTCAAATAATTTCTAATAAATAATATTTGTTCAAAAAGTTGTATCAGAATATAAATATTGTATAAAAAATACATCTGAAATTTTATTTAAAAAGTGACATACGTCGTGCACATTTAGACTCAAAATCATCTACAACTTTTGATATCAACTTCTTCCAAAAGTTCATTTTCAATGGATATTAGACCTATTCCATTGAGTCTCTATTGCAACATACTTGATCGTAAGTAAGATTTCAACAATTTCAACTTTGAAAAACTCTTTTCTGCAGAGGCAACAGTGATTGGGATAGTAAATAATATTTGATATGAAATAATATCATTTGAAAATCAACCCATCTGTTTCAATGAATTCAATATACTCACTACCCCAACTCTTTCCTTTCGATAAAATCACTCTAAGCCATTTAGCTCAATATACAATTCATTTCCATCACTATCACCATACTGTTCATTGAGATTTTGGAATTGAATTAAAAATAAAAGTTTAAAATAAAAAATAATGGTAATTGCTAATTAACATAAGGTCGTGGTCGAAGATGCTATTCTTTTTACAACCTCAGCTCCCTTTTTCACATTAAAGTGCATCCTCTATTGCTTCTTGAATTTATTTGTCAATCTTAATTGCTCCAATTTAATTTTATTCAACTTCAACCATTTTCCTTGATTTTTGTACATAAATACCATGCTCCAATGTATTTCCACGGTAATTTTCCTTCTTCTAAATTTTGTTCTTGGCCTCTTGATAAATATTTCAATTTCAGGCAAAAATACAAGGCTAATAAAAATAAATGAGGTGTTTATTTTTCATAGTAAATATATTTTTGAATTATCAAAATCTAATACATATATTCCTAACAATTGTAATATTAATCAGAAATAAAGTGCTTATTACTTATTTACTTATAGAAAAATTGTAATACTTTGATGAAAAAATATAAAAGTATTACATTTTTTCTTTAAAAGTATTAAATTTTCTTATATAAGTAATAAACATTTTATTCTTGATTACATTATATTGTCTATATAAGTATTATATTTTTTATATTGATTCCATCCGACCAAACTCGTCTCGGGGATAAGGATTTGTGAATTATTGCGTAGACAAACTCGAAAGAAATGAAATTATTTTCATGAAGTCATATATCCTAACGGGTCTTTCAAGTTTATAGGAGCAGATCAGAGTAGGTTTCTTTTTGTTGACCTCTGTATGGTCTTTCCACTTTTAACTTAGCCTTCGTTTCACGCATGATCGAAATTATAGTAATACCCTTATGGAATATAATGAATCATTTTCATAAGTCCCAGCTAGAGCTTGTTTATTTTATCAGACCAGGTCAAGGCAGTAGAGCAAGTTAACTTTTATTTGGAAATATACATGTAGTATCTAAAGTAAGCTAATTAAAATGAATATAATGGCCTTGTTTGGTTAAATAGTTAGTTATAAGCTAATTTTGCCTTATTTGACCACTATTAGTTGTTTTACTTCGTTAAACAATTAATATGACTATTTGATTAATTAACTTTTTGTAACAACTTATTGTTTTAAAATGGTAAAATTCAAAAAACTGTTTAAAGTAGTTTTTTTCGGTCAGTTTTTTGAGAAAATCATTTTGTACGTAATCAGCTAACAACTAATTTACCAAACACTTTTCTACAATCAGCTAATGCTATCAACTAGTCAAACTCACAAACTCATCAACTAACAGTCATTTATCAAACACCCCCAATATGAATTTTCTAAAATGATGAATATAATATAAATTAAAACAAATATATATGTTGCTCACTTGGTAAACACAAGTTTTAAATTCGACTCTTCGCCGTGAATAGTGTTACGTACTGAAATTTAGTACGCAACGGAAGAAACCTTTCGAGCAGGCTTCTGGCTCCTAACCGTATTCGAGTCACGGCAACTCTAAAGCGTGTGAGGGCTCCAAGAAGAATAGTTAAGGACTTGAATAATAATATATTTCTCTCCTTCTTCTCCATTTTCATATACAATGGACTATTTATACTGATTTACTCATACCTATAATAATTAACCTACTAAAATTATACTAACTATACAAGGTAATGATATATTTATGATTTACATAATTTTTCTATGCTAATTTAGGCACAATATTAACTCTCCAAACTAATTAAGTTGTACCATCTTAATTAGCATACTAATTCGAAAAATTCTAAAAATATAATTAATTCTTCTTAATTAAGCTACATAATTACAATTAAGAGCGTATCAAATAGTCTATTGACGCCAACTACCATATAGTCTGATGTCCCGGTTATCCATCCAAGTGAATGATTAAAGTTCGGGCAGATACTACCTTGTAAAGAATCATAAGTATTAAAAAAAAAAATAGTGTATTGACAAAAGTGCAAATTAGTAGAGAACATGCTATAAAGATATCAAATAAAAAATTTTATAAGAGATATCAGTGAGAATAGGAACTGAACGACGGAGCAGACTTCAAGGAACTTAAATTTTCTTTATTATATATATTATTATTATTATTATTATCCAAACAATAAAGGATTTTGGATTTGGTTCGATTTTCGGTATATTAGTTGTTGGTTTCGGATAAATATAGAACCGAATTACCCACCCCTAATAAAAATAATCGAAATGGTCTTGTATTTAATGATATTAGAACGATTTTATTGACGGCAAGCCATCAAAGATCATGCCACAATTATACTATGACAAAAAATAATATTTAAAAAAGGACTTAAAAGTAAACATCTATAAATCTAGAACCAAATAAATTAACTCTAATGAATTATAAAGCTACTACTAAATACTCTCAATTTGAAAAGCGATAACTAGTAACCAATCATCGCCATCTTAAGATTCATTTCTGATCAACTGCTTTCATTTATTTTAATTCTTTTTACACATCAGTCTGACCTTTTCACATTAAAGTGCATCCTCTATTTACTTGTCTTGAATTTATTTGTCACATCTTAATTGCTTTCCAGAGTTTATTTTATTCAACTCACCATTTTCCTTATTTTTGTACATAAAATACCATGCTCAATGATATTCCCACGGCAATTTTTCTTCTTCTAAATTTGTTCTTGGCCTCTTTGATAAATATTCAAATTCAGGAAAAAATACAGGCTAATAAAAATAAATGAATGATGGTTAAATTTTTCATCGTAAATACATTCTTTGATTATCAAAATCTAATATATATTTCCTAACAATTGTAATATTAATCTTGAGATTTTTAATTTTTTTAAATTCTGGTCATATGACTATAGGGATGTAGTAGGGGTTTTTAAGAGTTTAGCAAATCGACTGCTTCATAAAGTGTCGAATTTTAGTAGCCTTTGACTATGCAATTTATCATTTTGGTCACTTCGGTAAAATTGCCTTACAGTACATTGTCGTGCGGAAAATTGTAAATACTAATATAATAACGCAGCGTATTTGAGCATTACGATCATCTTGTCCTGCGTCGGATTCCATGCGATTCTTTTTTTTTTGTATTTTTTTTTTTTATTGGGCCGCTCCAAGGCAAGGGGGCTGCTACATTACAAGCAACTGAGGCTGTTATGGCGGTGAACATCGTCGGCGTTGAGCCTCGGGTGGTTGACGCAGGTTCGGGCGACTCGGACCGATGGTGGTGCCTCCGCCGCTAAGAAATAAAAAAAAAAGAATTCGCACGGAGAGAGACCGAGAGAGACTGTGAAATGACGAATCAGAGCTTATTATTTAACTTGCTGTATATAAGTATAGTTTCGGCGTGAATTTTGGCCCGCAATCGTTAACCAGAAGGTGCAAAATTGATAAAATTGCAGTAAGCAAGAAACCTAAATTCACTTTTAAAAACAGCGTGCGAAAATTTAAAAAGACTCTATAGTAATATTCGACAAAATAAAGATTTTCTCTAATTAATCAGAAAAAGTGCTATTAATCAACTTTAAGCGCAGTAGTATTAAAATTTGAATACTTTTGATGAAAAATATTAAGAAGTCAGGTACCAGTTCTTTCTTTTAAAAATAGTGTACGTTTTCTCGTCGTAAAAACGATTTTATTATATGATTATTATTATTATTTCCGTCTACTATATGCTACATTAATGTCCTTAGTATTGATATCAACGACCAAACTCGTCTCCTGGATATATGATTTGGAAGTTTATTGTTGACAAACATTCGAAGGAAATGAAACTTATTTACCTGCACGAGCTATTAGCTCTCATGGTTGTCTCTTTATCTCATTGGGCAGTATTGTGGGATAGTGTGCAGAGCCAATTGTTTGATGATTTTTTTGATCGGCGACAGTGAGAAATTATGTTCAGGGGTTAACGATGTCCTGTTTGTGTGCTGCATGAGCAAGTACTTAGCATTGAATTGACTCTGTCTGTTGCCTCAATCTCATGGAATCACCCAGGAGTATATTCTACATTGTTTTTCGTGATTCAGCCGATCTTCTCGGTGGGTCGCTCTCCATTCAATGGGTTAAGGTGAGCGTAATATTCGAATATTATTATCTGTAGCTAGGTCCCGATTATTCACGTTTCTATACTTAATGGTCAAACACCAGACAAGTTACGAGATGCTAGTTATAGCATCGGGGAACCCATGCTAGTTCCCTACTGAGCGCGATAGTGTTGTTCTGACCGATGCCGAGGGCTTAGTAACGACGCGAGTGCTGTGTGACCGCCATACGAGGTGACACCGCACTCCGATGTCCTAGTCAAATAGTGTTGCACCGTTTAATGTCTCCACCTCTGTAACCCTCATGGTTTTTTATTTCTTTCTTTTAGTTCTTAATTAGAATTGAGGCGCGCCGATCCACTATGAGCGTTTATTCACTGTTTTCACTTACCCAGTTTGCACTCTATAGATCGCTTTCTCAAAGCACACACTATCTTCCACTCGCATCTTCCTACTACTCGGAACTCCTCTCTCAACGATCATCTTTCTCTTACCCTCGGCGGTTATTTGCGACTATATTTCCGGATGCCGATTAGCGTTATCTCATCTTTGACATCTGCAAAACACTCTGCAGCGACGAGATCATCACCGCGTCCGTTGTGTCAGAATAGCATTGTTTATGTTAATGGATAAAAATGTTTACATTATTCCTTCTTAACGTATCTTAGTCCTCAGAACATATACCATTGCCACATTCTAATCTCTGTATCTCTACCATTTCTTTCAGTTCTTGACTATCTACAACCGATGCTATCCATTTATTCACTGGTTTTTTGTGACGTAGTTCATCAATCAGTAGTTATTACTACTGTCCTGGTTCGAAAATATGATGGCATAAGTTCTATTTGGGGTATGGCCTACTCGTCGGCGATCCCGCTGTGTAACAAAGCTCTCACTATTGCTGAGAGAATTCACCTGATCGGAATGTAGTATCACAAGTTCATGTTCGCAGAATTGTTTCTGTCTTTTATATCTCAAGGTATGCACGGTCCTACAGTCATTATGAAGACGTATTATGCTCTTTGTTGAGGCAATATGACTTAGCGGTCCTTTGAATCGAGTTGCAGGGTGCTCTGTACATAAAATTATGAGCTAAGAGTAATTCTCACGGTTGTTGTCAGTCCAGATGCGCACTAAGCTATTGGACATAAGTTTACCTTTCGTCACATTACATACATCACAACTTTGCAAATGAGAAAAGAGAGAGTATTAGCAATTTATAGTGTTCATTGCCCTTGTGACTCACCTTTTATTTGGTAGAACTTTTATGTCCAGTGCACAAGTGGCAACTTAATTCTGGCACGTACTTTGATAAGTACTCTTAAGGCACTAAGGATATCGACAAGGTACTGATATATAATTGATCCATCAAAAGTCTTACGTCTTTTAGTTGAAGGAGTTCATCTGATGCTGTCTCAGTTTGTGGTGCCATAATGAAATTACATTTTAATGCCGAAAATATATTTTGCATACTTCTGATAAATTGAATGCTGTTGCTATGATTGGTAATTCTATGATGTAGCGATTATGAATCGACGTGTGCTCGTAGGAGAGATAGATTGAAAAATGTGCCTTACACTCTGTACGTGTGTGCAGCTGTAGTCCATGGATGTAGATTGTTCTTGTAGTTATGGAACGTAATTGTCATACCTTTTGCTGTTATTGAATCGCTGATTCTGTTGGTAGGTCCTATATGGTAAGCTTTGTACTGTTTCGGTATTATGATCCTAATTCTATTGTTGTTCATGTGGGATATGTAAGTTGATTAAGATGCTATAATCTAAAAATTTATTGGAATTTATCTTTGTGGGTAAAGAGTTTATAATTTGTAATTGTGTGATAAGTTTACTATATATGACGATCAAATAGTCGTTATAAGAGGCTATATGATCATTATCCATTATTTACAGGACATTATTATGGATCTATTTACTCAACGAGGGGTGATATTTTCTCATATGAGTTGAATTATCGTATTCATCGGTGACTTGTACATATAAGAGCAGTTATATACGAGTAAGCTCTTCGGTTCTATAGGTTATGAATTTCTGTTCCCGTATTAACAGAATTCGCTATTCCTTATCCAATTATGAATTACTGTTAGCAAGGAGTATAAGCTTAGTAGTTGTGGAGAAATATGGACACAGGGAAGTAGGTGTAGAAACATGTTAGACCCTAAAGGTGGTACATAGACATTATAGGATCACCTCTGCTTTTCGGGCATAGCACATTAGGCTGGATTGCTAGGATCTCCGGCACTTCCAAGGTTCATAACCTACGCTCTAACTGAAATAAGGAATAATATTTTACTACTATACAATCAATCTATTATTTGGAACGATAGAGCGGTGTTGTCTATATAGTGGGGTCCGGGACTCCCCTATCCAGACCTTCACCCTTGTCCTGCTTAACGTATTTCAACTAAAGACAGATGATGACACCTGTCACAGCGCAAAGGATAGAGACCAATCTACGCTTCACTCATTAAAAGCATGAGTCTTCGAGAGCTCATCAACTTGCTGAGATCTCTATTCACGAACCCCTACACTAGTTAACTGGCGGCTGAGAACATACTAGCACTGGATAGCATTCGGGTAACCACCTACAGAACATAACCAGCAAAGAGATAGATGAACGAGAGCAAAACAAGAAGAACGGGTAGAGTGATGACTTGACTTCAGCTAGTGTCTAGACTAGACCATCCAGTCAGCATCTACTGGAGGTCAACAACCCTTTCTTCGATGCAAAGACAAATCAAGACATCAAAGAGGTCAAAAGCAAAGAAGAATCGACAGTGGCATACACACGCGAGCCCAAACAAGACAATTGGAGGGGTCTTACGAGTACATCGGAGATTCTACCCCTCACTTCACAGCAATCAACGGATGGGACGGTATAAGACCAGGTTAGCTTGGATAAGCATTCCCTGATGAAAAAGATACTGCAGTTGATACCAACCAGAGATAGCTTACTGAAATATCGGAATCGTTGGAGGCCCTAGTTGTGACCGCTTTCACAAAGAACATGTTGCGCTACATGACGGTTCACCAATTAATAAGTATTTATTGCCCCAAGTCTTGAGGATTTGCCCACGAGTATTTCAAGCTAAGAACGAACAGGTAACCAACAGTTTGCTTTTTGGAAGAGGACGTATGAGGACACGTTCCTAATGCATTCCAAGAAGATATAGGAGAAGAAGGTTTCCCGTTTACCGATACTCCAAAATTTGAGCATGAGAGAGAGGGACAGATCCCGTCCAGTGAATCAAAGATCGGTGCTTTTCTCTGTAGAATATAAACTACGGATGAGCGACTGAACAGTGAGAATTATAATTCTTGTTCATTTCCCCAGTCACTACCCAGATGGTGGAGAGGATTGGTGCGAGTAGGTATAAATTAGGCGATAAGAATGTTTTCCAGAGTAATGATTTATTAATGTGGCAAGAACTTTTATCAATGTGTTAGCTGCTTATTTCGTGCATTGTATTGGAGGGTAGCAGGGGACTTATCATGAACTGCATACTGGGCAACCCACTATCCGAGATTATCCTTTCAACGTTCCGTTAGATTTAAAGTGTGTTGTATATTTGACCAGGAGTTCAAGGAGTTACGAATCTAGGTACACTAACACACGAAAGAATATTGGATTACATAATCTCGTATCATAGCCTCAAGCATCGAGCAATTCGAAAAGTAAAGAAATATAGTAAGTAGGCTCGGTACTAGGGACACGAATATGACATTCATTATTTTGGGTAATGTCCTCAACAAGCTACTAGGCTCACACTTACATGTTTCTGTTATTGATGGAACAGATAGGTATGAAGGAGAAAAATAGTAGAGATTTTGTTCCACTAAGATTTGTTTATGAATTTTTCCTTATGTTGGGAGAAGGTTGAAATTATTGTGCCATTATTCCTGATATGACTTTAAAGTATGTGCTTATGTGTTTATGCTATTCAGAGTTTATGAGATTATGTGTCAACATTCAGTGAATTTTTCCTTTTCCAGTTTAATGAACTTTCGCAATTTACTCGAAGGTTTCATGAATCCTTCCTTTACCTTAGTTTGTATAATAAAAGCTTCTATCTACTCAAAG
>VALG01017602.1:8796-24962 GCA_009835305.1 Ipomoea purpurea
CCCTTTAAACTGATCCGTCCAACAATCCCATTATCAGGTCTCCTCCCAACCAACTTTGGTCTATATATTGTACTCCTTTGTTTGTTTTTTATATTATTAGAATTATTTGTGGGATGGCACTCACTACTATTGGATATACTCTTTTTTGGGGAACGACTAAGGAACCTATGTAATCGCTTCTATATATTTTAATATTTTCACGGGTACTTAATGTTAAGTTATTCAATTGCCACCAAATATTGTCTCTCAAATACATGGCACTCACCAATTGAATTTAGATTTCATACTGAATGTTGCAGCATTATAGTATTAGAAAAATATGCGATAACCAACTAATATATATCCAACTTCGCAATTAAATTTATCAAACTTATTTATTTTTTTTTTAATACAAATAAAGATTGCAATTTTGAGTAATGAATTTGTATACGTCATTAAAAATATGTTCATAACAATATATAATATAATATAATATTACAGTACATGATGTTGAATATGGATTTGGTGCCCACGAGCGTGCTCTTGTCGGGATATTTGAAGTAGAACCTCAGCAGTGCCCTGGGTTCAGATTCCGAAGATCCATCCTCATAGGGACAACCAGATTTGTGCCCAGAAGAAGTGAGGGCATTCATCCGACAAACTATCTAAAAATATAGTGGCAAACTGCAATAATATAAGGTATCTACATAACAAAACCAACTTGCTTAACTTCAGGAGTAGGCAATTCTGATGAAAACTTGGTAGACCTCATGATTTACTATGACAGAGAATTACAAATAAACTACGATGGTGTTTACAATTATACGACTTATCTATTTATGGTAAGTAATCTATCAATTAAAGTCAACTGGAGGTTTCTGGTTCATTATTACATATTTATATAAAATTCCTACTCGATTATCATAGGATACGCATGTATTGGATGATCTTCAAACAAATTAAATTATTTTAGCAAGTATGGACAAATTGGGGTGCTTTTGTCTCTGAATAGAATATGCTTATACACTTTTTTGCTCCTTGAGGATTTTAAATTCATTAGTGTGTAATAGACTAACTTGTTATTTTAATTCCTGAATTATCCTAATCGCATATATACAAGGTTTGCATTGTATGTCATGGTGAAGTGTATTAGCAATGTAATTGTATATCTAATAAAGTTATAAATAGTGTTCTAGTTTTAATGATAGTACGCTACAAGGTTTATTTATATGGTTATGTGGAATTTTAATTATAATGTGATCCCTACGGGTTACTAACAGGCTGGTATTTTAGCCAATGAGAAAAGTATATGTAGTCGTCCTTATGAGAAATAGACTAATGGAAGGGAATAGTTTTTAGATAAAATAGTATCAGCAGTACGAATAATTCTTATTTGATCACATTCTTAGTTTAATTATCATGTTTTTTTTTTTTCTAATGAATGACATAAATTTCAATAGAATATTTCTTAATGACTTACCATATGATATTGCTTGAACAACCATTGGAACGGTAATACCAGAATATGAGTCTCCACCACATAGAATGGATTTGATTGATATTGAAAATGATCTTCTAACCACTATAGAATAATCCAAGTATTAGTTAACTAATGCAATTTTCATAATATATATATATAATATATATATGTGTGTGTGTGTGTGTGTGTGTTGTGTGTGTGTGTGTGTGTGTGTGTGTGTGTGTGGTGTGTGTGTGTGTGTGTGTGTGCCTATCACGTACAATGAAAATTGAAAAGCGTTTACCTTGAGAATAAATTCAGCTGCATGATAACTTGCTTCTACATCATTCCCAGTATAATTTTTTGAACTTTTAGCATACGAAAATCCTGCTCCCACGGGATAATCTAGATAGATAAAGCTTGCAACCTAGCAATAATTTTATGCACTTCATATATTAGCCAATTGAAATTGACCTTAACATTTATTGATAATGTTCTATAAAAGCACAATGTAAAGTACCTTTGTCCATGAATAAGGATTTAGTGACAATGTAGGCAAAGTCCAGTTATTCTTTGGTACATCAAATAACAATGGCCCTGTGCATATGGTTAATTTAATTTAGAAATTTTTTCATTGACACAATATTTGTATTAGTGTCAATTATTCCTTGAAACAATTTATAGGCATTGTTTATATAATTATACTTGAATCAAGTTAGTTATAATTCAATTTTTATAGTATTTAATTTAATATTAGTTGATAAACTTTACATATCTAGCTAAAGACTAAATTAAATGTTCTGTTAAGCACAAAATGTCACATTAGAAAATAAATCATAACAAATATGTTGAAACAAATAAAGAAAAAAAATAATTACTAATAAAAATAATTTAAAAATATTTTTCTAACACATCAAAGTTGTGCATGTAAAAAACCTATAATAATTAAAAAAATACAAATTTAAAGCTCACCAATTTCTTCCGTCATTGCAACAAAAGAAGAGCACCCAGGACCACCACTGATCCACAGCACAACAGGATCAATATTGGGATTTGATTCAGACTTTACAAAATAGTAAAAAAGTTGTATATCTTCTAATTCTCCAACACCGATATATCTACACCAAAATACATTAAATTCATTAAATAAATAAATAAATATATAATTGAGATATCAAATGAGAATAACCCAAGCAAGAACTGTGGACAAATCTGATCTGTCCATCAAAGATGATCAAAGATTAAAAACTAATGAAAAATAAGAAAAAATATGATGGCATTTCTATAATTTTTTATAATTAGGATGTCCATTGGAAAACAGAAGTACTTCATGGATAATTTGAAAGCATGAACACATCCACACCTTCCATCTCGAAAAATAAAAAATTAAGATTTACTATTACTTAACTTTTAAATTTGTAATTATTATAAAATGAACTCTACTCTTCAAAGTATTTAAATATGATAAGATGAGAGTTTTACCGGTTTCAAGTTCAAATGGAAGAGGCCTTCAGGTCGAACCTGGGAGATACTCCACCTTAGAGCCTGTTGCTGCAACATGATGTGAAAGAGCAAAACCCATAAAACAACGACGGTTCCTAGAAGCAAGGGAAGAGAACCGGAGCATCTTCGTCGCAAAAGGTTTGCCCACAACATTTTCGTCAAATTTAATTTAATTGTCAGAAGAAGAAGAAAAAGACACATTTTCGGTCGCTTTTAGGTTGCTGCTCTTTTATTACAAAACAAAAAACATATAGTGACAGCGGCTTCGCACCTAAAATCTAATTTTTATTAATACGGACGAGTTTGCTTCTTCTGCAAGAGTTACGAGCTTACACGTGACTCTATGATTTATTATATTGAAGTACTTAAACTACCCCTTCATTATAATATTAATCATCAATCATACTGTTATCGATAATTTACTATTTTCTTAAGATAATACTCCGTACTATTATCCGTACATTGTACACGCTGAGATAAGGACTTTTATTCTTGAAATATGTGAACAAAATATTTTATTGAAATTGACGGTTTATATATATTTCTAAAATTTTCATGTACCTTTTTCAATTATAAAAAAATGAAAAAAATATATCTTTTTATGGGTAGATCATCAGAAATTTGAAAAAAACACACACAATTGTAGGTGCACTTGTAAGGTGCACGTGACAGTAGTGCACCTGATCAGATGAATGTTAACAACGTAAAATTACATGCACTTGTAGGTGAAAGTAGATGCACTTTTAGAAAAGTAGAGAACAACACTAGAAGAAAATGCACATAGACAACGAATTTTCACCGTTGTCGTAGGGGTAAAATTTCTGGTGTTGAAGCTGTTGTTGTAAGTCTCGCGCATAGACAATGATTTTTAACCGTTGTTTTTCTAGAAAATACAACGGCTTTTTGAACTGTTGTCTATTGTTGAAACCGGTGTTGTTAAAAGTCACGCACATAGACAATAATTTTTAACCGTTGTTTTTGTAGAAAAGACAACGATTTATTGAATCGTTGTCTATTGAGCGTTGTTGAAATTGATGTTGTTAAAAATCATACATATAGACAACGATTTTTAACTGTTGTTTTTTAAGGTTCCGATTACGGTTATAAAAAAATTAGGAATCGAAACAGCTGGTTCCGGAGCGGAACCGTAAGTTCCGATTTGGAACCGTAAAATTTTAACAATAAAATAAAATAAAATGGCTAGTAACCACTAGGCCAGTGGCCTACTGGCATCGCCACATGCAAAGACAATATACACATACCATACAATTTATTAAATAATAATATAATAATAATAATAATAATAATAATAATAATATAATAATAATAATAAAAGACGGTTCTAACCGGAACCACCGATTCGTCTAGTTTTAGAACCGGAACCACCGATTCGTCCTATATACGCGTAATGCGCGTAAAAAATTATATATACGAACACATAATCACGTACTCACTTGAATACAATAATTAGAGCAAATATACCCAAATTTTCATATGCTAAAATATGATGTTTCGAACTGGCTAATAATATATGATCATACACAGGAAATTCACAGCATATAATTTCAAGTATTTGCCACCAATTATATGAAAATCATAAGACACATAGCATTCTTTGAAAAAAAAATGTTTCTGATAAATTTAAAAAGATTTTGCACTTAAGAAAAGTGTTTTTTTTCTTTATTTTGAGATAAAATAATTTTTTGGTGAGCATAAATCTTACCTCTAAAGCCCAAAAGCAACCATCTAATCAATCATTATTGTATGGACCATAGTCCACACAAGTTGTGTGGACCATATTTTGTCTACTTTAAAATAATGTACATTTTGTACAAAATAATCTACATTCAATACAAAAATAATGTACATTGTATTTAGGGATGTACATTATTTTTGTTCGAGTGTACATTATATTGTATAATGTACATTCAGGCCAAAAATAATGTATATTTAGTATATAAAAAATGTACTTTTTGTTATGGTCCACATAACATTGTGTGGACCATAATTTGCCCCATCTAATTTGGTTATTCTTGACCTCTAATTTTTGAATCAATTCAATGAAGAGAAGACTAGGATTTTATTTTTCTAAAAGGAATATCAACAGAGGATAGAAATATATAAGGAAAATATATATTAAAGGTTAACTCAAGAAATATATATATATATATATATAATATATATATATATATATATATAGTATAATATATATATATATACTATATATATATATATATATATATAAGAAACGCTCATATGTGGTCATGTCATTTGTAGTGTGGTCGTGTGGTCGTATCTGGTCGTTGAATCAGTTTAATCTAAAGGCAGTGGTAATTCTGAGAGATTTTCGTGCGTTTTAGTAAGTGGGGTGTTATGGTAATTACAGTGACCATTTATAGCGGGCGGGTTCCAGAATACACCAACAGTGTTGACAACATACACCAATAGTGTAATAAAACACCACCACAGTGAAAACACACCAATGGTGTATTCCCGTGTTAATGGTAATTACAATGGCCATTTATAGCGGTCGGGTTCCAGAATACACCCAACAGTGTTGACAACATGCACCAATAGTGTAATAAAACACACAACAATGTGATTTTCCCTATTCCGGTTTTATGACAAGTTACCTTACAGTTCTCTGGGTAGGAGAATGTGCGCGAAAATACTGGAAAAAAATCTTGAATTAATATGAATCATCGGAATCTATCTAAATCTAATGGTCTATAATTGACCATCATGACCAACACCTAACAACATGAGCCACATGGTGAAAAGGCACGCATCCCTCTCTCACTCGTCTCCGGGTGTCTTCTCGTCTCCTCCTATATATATAAATATAATTACTAATAGTATAAATTTATAGATTTTAATCCGGTGGCATCCCTTGCCAGGTGAGCTCGTGGAGCCCTTTTTCTGGCCGTTGATTTTTTTAAATTCAATGTTCAGATTTGAGTTGTTGTTTATGCCCATGTGCGCTTGATTTGATTGAGATAATAGGGGTTGTTTTGTACTTTGTCATGTGGGTTTGAATTATGTTTATGTATTTATGTCCGTCGGTTTTGTGAGTTGGTATTTTTGGTCCCCTCTGCATTTCCTCTCTGTCGCTTCGTAGAATAGGCAGTCTCGTTCCTTCCATCCTCCTGGCCTTTTCATCGTCGCATTTACTCTCCCCGCTTCATTCTCAGAGGTTGTTGCTTGCGTTCATCACGGCTGGGTAGAAGCGTCGGCGGTCGAGAGACTTCGGAGCAACTTGTTGGGATTCATCGGCAATGGTTATTCATATTCAGCCCGCCCCTGTTTTTTTAGGTATGTAATTGTTTCCAGCTTTTTGATGCCCGATTTGTTTCTCGATTGAAGGGGGTTGGGGGTTGCATAATTCCCTCGGGGTGTGTTATTGGTTCCATGCTTATTTTAGGGGGTTTCAGTGTTTTTTGTTTTCTATGGGGTTTTCGCCGGGATGTGGGGATTTTTGACGATGGCCGGATCTGGTAGGTTCATGAGCAGAGGCCGTGTGTAGCTACGGGTTAGGTTTTGGGTTCTGATTTAATGTTTTTTTTAATTTTATTTAAAATATTGGGGGTTTTGGTATTTGAGGGGTTTCTGTAGTACGATTTAGATTAGGAGGTTTGGGGTGTTGTTGCATGTGTTGAGGTGTTGTCCCATTTCCCAGATAGGATTAATTAGTATATTTGATTGTAGTATGCATAATTAGTATTTGGGTGGTTCTGGTCTGTTGTTGATTTGGGTGGGTTTGGCTTAGGGATGGCAATTTCAATCCGACCCGTGGATATCCACCCGAATCCACCCCACCATGGATCGGGTTTTTTGGTGATGGTGGGTGGTGGGTCGGGGGTGGGTCTTTAAAAAAGAAAACCCGCGCTGGGTCGGGTTGGATTCGAGTTCTATGTACAAGACCCGCCTAGAACCCCACCCCGACCCACCATGTGTGGTGTATAATATATAATAGTAAAATAAGTAACTAGTATGTAGTTATTTTATAGTTTATATAACTTCGTGTATCTTTTTACTATTTTTTATATCAAAAACTACTAAATTTATTTTAAAAATTAACAATTTAGTTATTATATTTAAATATTTCATTTATTTATGTTTTAGTATCACTAATGATTTTTATTTTTTTATTATGTGTAAATAATTTAAATATTATTTTTTGAAAAACAATAATAAGATGATAAGTGGTGGGTATCCGTAGTGGGCACCCGCACCCAGTGGGGGTGGGGGTGGGTTCTGAAAAAGTCCACCCGATGCGGGTTGGAGGTGGTGGGGGTAGAAAATATAAAGGTGGGTCGGGTGATGGATGTAGCCCTCCCCGACCCACACCCGACCCATTGCCATCCCTAGTGTTGGCTGGATGTATGTGCGTAGAATTAATTGGTTAATGCGTTTGGCTGGCTATTAGTCTGTATTAACTGGTTTGTGTATTCAGAGGCTTTAGTTTGTTCATATTGCGTATTCAGTCTGCATTGCACATTGTTGGTGGATTCCTGATTTGTGCATTGTTGTGTGTAACTCTATGCATGTTATGTGTTTTGGAAATTGGCATTAAGATGTTTGTTTATTTTATTTTATTTTTTATTTTTATTTTTTATTTTTTTTTTGTTGTTGTTAGATTTAGTTTGAGTCATTTTTTATTTTGTATGTGCGTTGCTGCGTGTTGCGTGTGCGCAAAATTGTTGATTGTTTTTGTTTCTTTTGGTGTAGGGGTAGGAAGCTGGATGGTTTTTTATTACCATTTGCAGGTGATGGGTGTTCCTGAGCCCGTTGGTGTAAGCTGATCCGGTGGCACCTTTGCAACATCCGGAAACAGTAGGAGTGGCCGAAGAACCCGATCGGCTGGCGACATTGCCACACCTGAAGGAGTTGAAGTGCCCCAAGCCCCCGATCACCCGGCGCAGATGTGGGTGGGTCAATGCGTATCTCTGCCTCAGAGTGTGCTTGGTTTTGTAATGTAATGCTTGGTTTTGTAGTGTAGTGCAGTGTGTTATTTAAATGTTCAATTGTACAAATTGCATATCAATGATTCACCGTAGTAGGTATACTTTGATTTATGATCCATTCTTGTGTATTTTAGGATGCGTACTTCTTTAAATTTTTCATATGCCATAGCTTATTCATAGATTATTATATCGTTTCTGCATATAAAGGGTCTGGTATGTGCATATTGATATGTTTAGTATTTTATGTGACTTTATTTTTGTGGTTCTCAATTTTTGACCTACTTTTCATTTTAGTTATTCTATTGGACTATGCTTGGGTTATAGGTTAATGTTGTGTGTTTTAAACATGTTTTTCTATTTAATAATACCATGATGTTTTTTAGTTCATTGGTATGTGCGTAGCAAAAGCGTGTGAGTGCACTGAAAGGATTAGTTAAATCAGGCTGGTATCAATGTTTTGTGCATTGCGAGCTTAAGTTTGTGCATATTGCGTATTCAGTCTGTTGTGTGTGCGTTTGGAATGTTTTTTTATCCTATGTTTCTCAATTTTTAATTATTCGATCGGATGTGCTTGGTTTTGTAATGTAATGCAGTGTTATTAAATGTTCAATATTTGTACAAATTGCATATCAATGATTCATCTAGTAGGTATACTTTGATTTATGATACATTCTTGTGTAATTTAGGATGTGTTACTTCTTAAATTTTTCATATGCCATAGCTTATTCATAGATTATTATATCGTTTATGCATATAGGGGTCTGGTATGTGCATATTGATATGTTTAGTCTGTTTCATGTGACTTTATTTTTGTGGTTCTCAATTTTTGATTAGTTTTCATTTTAATTGTTCTATTGGACTGTGCTTGGGTTATAGGTTTAAATGCGGTGGTGTTATAAACATATTTTTTTGGTATTAAAATAATACCACGGTGTTTTTTAGTCATTGGTATATGCGTAGCAAAAAGGCGTGTGGGTGAATTGAAAGGATTTAGTTAAATAATACCATGGTGTTTTTAGGGTAATTGGTATGTGCGTAGCTGGCGCGTGTTAGTGTGCATTTCCGTCTGTGCGTGTGTGTATATAGATTGTGCGTAATACGCTTTGGTACATAAACAATGCCAATTTTTCCTAAGAGCTATACATGCGATATGCATAGGCCTATATCCTCATACGCAACTTTACACTGTAACTTTCATCAATACAGTGATATTTGTTGTACTCACCGTGTTTACCCTCCCACCATGTTCCAGTTCTTTAAAAAAATTCGACCAAACCATAAATTCAACATTATAAATTTTACGCACAATACTATTTGATGTCTACGCATCATCCGCCCATCCTATCGGTCAAACAAATAACCATGTACGCACCCACCTGAATACGAAACACGCTACGCGCGTCAATGGACTACTACTTCGTCCAACAGCCACAGCCCCTCCCTCCCCACCAGGGAAAAAATCCATTCTTCAGTATATGCACAAACAGATTTAGTTAAAATAATGCCATGGTGTTTTTAGGGTAATTGGTATGTGCGTAGCTGGCGCGTGTTAGTTTTCATTTCCGGTCTGTGCGTGTGTGTATATAGATTGTGCGTAATACGCTTTCGGTACACAAACAATGTAAATTTTCCCTAAGAGCATATACAGGCATATGGCACATGGCCTTATATTCATCATACGCAACTTTACACTTGTAACTTTCATCTACAAAGTGATATTAGTTTTACTCACCGTGCTTTACCCCCCACACTGTTCCAGTCTTTAAAAAATTCGTGACCAAACCATAAATTCAACTTTATAACACTTCTACGAATACTTTGCTATTACGCATCACCCCACCATCCTATCGGTCAACAAATAACCATGTATGCATTCCACTCGAAACACGAACACGCCTACGCGCTTCAATGGGACTACTACTTCCCAACAACCAAGCCCCTCCCTCCCCCACCAGGGAAACCCAATTCTTCCAGTATATGCACAACAGATTTAGTTAAATAATACCATTTGTGTTTTAGGGTAATTGGGTATCGGCGTAGGCTGCGCGTGTTAGTTTGCATTCAGTCTGTGCGCTGTGTGATATAGATTGTGCGTAATACGTTTCGGACATCAAACAATGTAAATTTTCCCTAGAGCTATACACGGCATATGCCACACCTATACATCATACGCACTTTACACGTAACCTCAATACAGTGATTATTATTCGTACTCACCGTGCTTACCCTCCCACACTGTTCCAGTTCTTTAAAAATTTCGACCAAACATAAATTTCAACTTATAACATTCTACGCATACTATTTGCTTCTACGCATCATCCCCACCACCTATCGTCAAATACAAATAACCATGTATGCATCCACCGACACGACACGCTACGCGCTCAATGTACACTTCGTCCAACAACACAGGCCCCTCCCTCCCCCACCAGGGAAAAAAAAAAAACCCATTCTTCAGTATATGCACAAACAGATTTAGTTAAATAAATACCATGGTGTTTTTAGGGTAATTGGTATGTGCTAGGCTGCGCGTGTAGATTTGCATTCCGGTCGCGTTGTGTGTTATATAGATGTTGTAATACGCTTTTCGGTACACAAACAATGTAAATTTTCCTAAGAGCATCAAGGATGCACATTGCCCTATATCATCCATACGCACTACACTGTAATTTTCATCAATATCAGTGATATTAGTTGGTACTCACCGTGATACCCTCCCACACTGTCTCCAGTTCTTTTAAAAAAAATTCGACCAAACCAAAATTCAACTTATAACATTTTACGCACATACTATTTGCTATCTACGCTCATCCACCTATTCCATCGGTCAAAAACAAATTAACCATGTATGCAGTCCACCTTGAACACGAACACGGCTACGGGTCAATGGACTACACTCGTCCAACAAACCACAGCCCCTTCCCCCCCACCAGGGAAAAAAAAACCCATTTCTTCAGTATATGCACAAAAACAGATTTAGTTTAATATAAATACCATGGTTTTTTAGGTAAATGGTATGGCGTAGGGCTGGCGCGGTTGTTGCATTTCCGGTCTGTGCGTTGTGTATATAGATTGTGCGTAATACGCTTTCGGTACCACAAACAATGTAAAATTTCCCTTAGAGCTATAAGGCGATTATGGCACATGCTGCTATTATCATCATACGCACTTTTAACCACTTAACTTTCATCAATACAGTTGATTAGTTGTACTCACCGTGCTTACCCTCCACACTGTTTCCAAGTTCTTCTTTAAAAAATCGGACCAAACCATAAAATGTCAACTTTATAAACATTCTACGGCACAATACTTATTTGCTATCTACCCATCATCCCACCATCATCGCAAACAAATAAAACCAGGTATGATTCCACCTTGAACCACAGAAACCGTACGCGCGTCAATGATTACTTACTTTGTCCAACAACCACACCCCCTTCCCACCCCCACCGGGGAAAAAAAAACCATTTCTCAGTATATGCACAGACGGAGGGCGTACAAACCAGTTTTTTCTTCAAGATCGCCCCATGAGTGTTCTTTTGTTCTGAACTTCGTCGCACATCCAAAGCCACTTATAGAGGCGTAGTTTTTGTAGAAGCAAATACCTTCTTCTAATGTCGAAACAAAACGCCCCAACACTGGTTTCATGGATTGGTCGCATTCGGTAACCAAAACTGTGTCCCATTCGGTGATGAATCCATAACACACTGCTCCGCGTAACTGCGGTTCCATATGTAGTGCACCTACCACAAAGGTTATACTTAATAACGTTTTACGCTATAACCAGCCATAAAAAAAAAGGATTATATATATAAGAAATGTTACTAGCTTATACACACCCGCTCTTATTCTTTTACGCACCCACCCTAAAATTCAAAATTGGTTTATATGTTCAACATTCGTTTCCCCTTCAAATCATCTGAGTGATGAACCTAATGCGTTACCGCACAATACATCTGCCCCCATCGTCAACAATTAATATACCCTATATGCACATACAATAACCCGGACTCGCGATAAACATCACATAACTTATACTGCGCCCAACTATCGCCACCGCCCCACCATGCCCTCCACCACACACCACCACACTTTGCGGATTAATCATTCAGTAACAAACATATGCACAAGCGAGAGTTCGGAAACGCATATACCTGTGGTGGGGGTCGCCGGAGAACTTTGGTGTTCAGTCTACACTACAGCCCTGTTTTCTCGTCAAAGCTTGTTCACGCCACGGTAAGTCCAGCAGCCTTTGTAAAGAGGATAATCTATTAATTTCCTTTGAAGATATCAAGGCGTAATATGCTTCACATTCCAATCATAAAAATGTCCATAAATACACTTAATCATTCAATTACTATTATCTCCCTCTGTTGGGAAATACCCTTAATTTACCACCTAAATTCATTACAATTTCAGCCATTCATGGTAATAAGATCAATGGATATTAGGAGGGCTTCATGGACTCATCTAATATAGGGTGCACCGGATTCGAAGCCTATATATATAATAGTAGTTATATGTATATATATATTATATATATATATATATATATATATATAGTTATATATGTGTGTGTGTGTGTGTGTGTGTGTTGAAGCCCTGGGGGCTCCTGGGAAAGGAACCTTGTATTTCAATCATGGGCATGTAAGTGTTGAAGCCTTTTCGGATGCTGATTGGGCTGGGTCACCAAGTGACAGGATGTCTACAACCGGATATTGTGTATCCTCTAGTGGAAATCTTGTCTCGTGAAAGAGTAAGAAGCAGCGTGTTGTGTCTCGCTCTAGTGCTAAATTTGAGTATAAGGCGATGACTCATGTAGCCTATGAGGTAACGTGAATGTGTAATGTTCTTGGGGAGATTGGTGTAGAAGTGAATAAACCGGTTCCTTTGTGTTGTGACAATAAAGCGGCTATACACATTTCAAAGAGTATTGTGGGTTCATGAGAATATTAAAGTAGATTGTCACTTTGTATAGAATAAGGTTCAACAAGGGCTACTTTCTGCCATTCATGTTCGAAGCGGTGATCAGTTAGCATATTTGTTCGCAAAAGGTTTTAGTAAGGCTAGGGTTGAGTTTATTAGTAACAAGTTGGACATGATTGACATTTATGCTTATCTTGAAGAGCAGTGTTAGAAGAATAAGGTAGTTTTAAAAGAATAAGGGGTGTTAGAGAAGTGAGGAGGTAGTTAGAGCTCTCCTCCTAGCCTAGTCTTTTCTTTGTTTTGAATTCTGTGATAGTATTTCAGTGTGTGTATATATATATATATATATAATATATAATATTATATATATATATATATATAATATATATAGTATATATTATGTATGTATATATGTATGCATGTATGTATGTATGTAATGTATGTATACATACATACATACATATATATATATATTATATATATATACATACATATATATATCATACATACATATACATACATACATACATACATACATACATACATACATACATACATACATACATACATAATATATACATATATATATATATATATATATATATATATATATATATATATATATATATATATGATATAATAATATATATAGAAGAGCGCTCATATGTGGCGGGGTCTTACTGCGGCGGTGCGGTCAAATTCCAGAATACACCAAAGTGTAATGAAAAAACATCCACATGAAATGTAATAAAACATCACAAAATACACCACAGACTCACAAAATACACCACAGACTCAAAAAACACCATATAACTCACCACCCCCAATGGTGTATTTCGAACGTGCATGCTGTTTTACTCACACCTAATGGTGTGTGTTTAGTGATGCAGGGCTCTGTTTACTCTATTTTTGTGTGGTGTATTTCCTAATGTTGATGGTGCATATTTGGTGAACTATTGGTGTTGCCGTACCGTAAGACACTGCCGCACCGGAACCCGTAATATATATTATATATATGATATATATATATATATATATATATATATATATATATATATATATATATATATATATATAATATATATATATATAGATATAGATTTCAATTTTAGTCATATGACTATAGGGGCTTTGTTAATTTCAGCACCCGACTTTCAAAAGTGTCAATTTAGTACCTTGACTATGTAATTTTTATCAATTTTGGTCACTCCGGTTAAATGCCGGTCAAATTTCGCCAGAAAAACTTAATCCTTCATTTAGACTATAATTTGAGGGCAAAATCGTCTTTTGAATTCTGGTAAAATCGTTTTTTTTTTCGACAAAATTTGGCCGGTAATTTGGCCAAAGTGATCAAAATTGACAAAAATTACATACTCAAGGTACTAAATTGACACTTTGAAAGTCAGGTGCTAAAATTACAAAGCCCCTATAGTCATATGACCAAATTGAAATTTTCTTCTATAGTATATATATTTATATATATATATACTATATATTAAAATATATATATGATATATGTATATATATATATATATATATACTATATACTATATATGTATATTATATACTATATACGTATATATATATATGTATATATCACATATACATATATATGTGTATATATACATATATATATATGTGTATAATATATATATATATATACATAGTATATATATATATATATATATATATATATATATATATATTATATTATATATATATTCATACACACATACATACATAATACTATATATATATATATATAAATATATACTATATAATCATATATATACTGATATTATATATGTATATATATTATTATAAATATACTACTATAATGTATATATATTATTCAGTTACATACATAACAAATATATATTATAATATAATTATATGCATATATATAATACTATATATTAATTATATATATATAGGGTATTATATATTATGTATATGTGGATATATCATACATTACCATATATATATATATATATTATACATACATACATACAGTACATAATGGATAGGTACTATATATATATATAATATACATACACATTATATAGTATATATATATATAGTTATATATATATTAATGTACCTGCATATATATATATATATGACATATAGTATATATACACACTAGGTTATATATGTGTGGTATATATATACGACACACATATATATATATAAGTATATATTTAATATATACTATATATATATACTATATATATTATATATATATATATAGTATATATATATATATATATACGTATATATGTGGTGTGTGTGTGTGGTTGTGTGCGTGCGTGCGGTTTTGCGGGGCGGTTTGCGTGGCGTGCGTGCGTGCGTGCATACATACCAAACATACCATAATAGCGATAGCATACGATACATAAGCGAGTACGATACATATCATACAAGTGAGCATACATAGCATACATACATACATACATTAGCATATATATATTATTGTGGACGTATATAGGTATATATAGGTATTATATAGTAGTACCGTATAGGTTGGTATAGTTTATATATTATAAATATATAGTTTGATTTACCTTCCCCACAACTGTAAGCACGGGCATATGTAGGTGATCTAAATCATACCTTTCAAGAAGGCTGAAAATGAAAGATAATCATAACAAATCTGTTCCAAATATAAGTTATTCTCAATTAAAATTCCAGTTGAAGAATAAACTTTCTCATATGGTGGAAGAGTATTGTGCTATCTCACTGTTCGTTGCATTGATGATTTTTTTCCATTAATTGTTTTTTTGTGTAAATTAAAAGATTACATTTGAAAATTATCACCGTAAGGAGCTTGAGGTGTTGTAATACTCATGATTTCATAGATACATGTAAGACCATCTTGTTTTCCTACAGTTGAGTGAGAAACAAACTTAACAAAAGCAAGAGAGCATTAAGAATTATCTAAAATCATCAAAATTTAGAGTGATAGGAAGCTAAGAATCTCATACAATATGAAACCTTAGATTGATGAGAGTAAGTTGATCCTTATTGAATTCAATTAACCAATACAGTTACAATTAGTAGAGTCTTATAGGAGAAGGGAACACAAAAGGCGCCTATAAAATATGCTAGGAAAAGTCAATTAAACTATCACCACTAACCTATTAACCATAGACTATAATATTATAACTAACACACCCCCTCAAGCTCAAGGTTGGAGGGATACAACATTGAGCTTGTCTCAAAGAGACTGAAAACACAATGCCAGGAGCGGCTTTGTGAATATATCAGCAAGCTGGTCCTTCGTGGACACAAAACTGAAGAGAGAAATCACCTGATGCGTTACCTTGGTCCGACGA
>VALG01017603.1:0-22031 GCA_009835305.1 Ipomoea purpurea
CAAAGAAATTTTTTACAATTTTTCGTTTTCTTTTCTTTTTAATTTACCAAAAAAAAAAGATTCCGGTTTTAAAAAAAGAAAAAACAAACATATTTTAAAAAAGCAAAAAATCAAAAAAAGAAAAATATCATTTTTTTTTTACAACTTTGTTCAAAAAAAAGAAAAAACAATTCATATTTTTAAAATCATCAAAGGAAAAAAAAACTTTCCATTTATTTAATTTTTCATTCCAAAAGAAAAAAACTCCAATATTTCATTCACCAAAAGGGACCACCAATTAAAATGTATTCAAAAAAGAAAACATTCTTTTTTCCAAATAATCAAAGATTTTTTATCAAGATTCCCCCATTTTTTTTGGGAAAATTTCATTCCACAAAAAAAATCAATCAAAAATTTTTCCAATAAAATTTAAAAATCAATTCAAAAACAAATTCATCAAAAAACCCCAACCCCACAAAAATAAAATTATGGGGAAAAACCCCCTTAAAAAAAGGGGGAAAAAAAAATTTCATTTAAAAAAAACTATTTTTGAAAAAAAAATTTAAAGTTTTTTTTTTGTTTTTGGGAAAAATAGAAACATGGGGTTTTTAAACCTCTTTAAGCCTTAAAAATTAAATTTTCCTTTGGGGGCATTTTTTTTTGGGAAAGGAATCTTTTTTTCTTTTTAAAGCTTTTTCTTTTTGCTTTCTTTTGGAATTTTTCTTTTTTTTTTCCTTTAGGGGATTTTCTTTTTGGAAAAAAAAAACTCTTTTTTGGGTGGTGAAAAGAGGATTTTTATTTTTTTGTGGTTGGGAATTTCTTTAAGGGGTTGCCTTTTCCTTTTAAAAAGTTTCCCTTAGTTTTTAATAAATTTTTAAAAATCTTTAAGTGTTTTTTATTTTAAAAAAGGGTCTTAAAAAAAAAATCCTTTTGGGGGGACTAGGGTTTTTTTTTTGGGTTTTTTTTAAGAGGATTGAGGCCCACGGGACTTCATTGGGTTTTGGGGCTTTTTTTCCCCATTAAATTTCAAAAAAAAAATCATTTATTAGTTTTTTTATTTTTTTCCTTTTTTCTTTTTTTGGGCTATTTTTGGATTTTAAAAATTAAATTTAAATTGATTTTTAGGGGGGTCGGTTTTTAACACGGGGGTTGTTTTTTTAAACACTTTCCTTCACCCCCCCCCCCCCCCCTTTTTACAAAAAAAAGGGCTTTTCCGTCCCCCGAAAAAAAAAAAAAAAAAAAAAAAAAAAAAAAAAAGGCCGGTGTTTTGAAAATTAAAAAAAAAGGGGGCCCACCCTTTTTTTTTACCCCCCAAGGACAAATTCTCGGTGTTTTTTTCTTTGGCCTTCCGGTTTTAGGAATGCGGCCCTACCTTTTCTGCCTTTGGGAAAATCGGGGTTTTTTTAAGGGGTTGGGGGAAAGCTTTTTTGGGTGGTTTTGTTGTGATATTTTTAAGGAAAAAGGTTTTTGCTGGGTGTACCTCGCGTTTTATTCCTTACGGCTTTGGAAAAAAAAAAAAAAAAAAAAAACTTTGGATTTTTTGCCCCACGGGGGGAAAGTTGCCCAAAAGGCGGGGCTCGAAATCGCAGGCTTAACCCCTTTTTTTGATTTTCGAAAGTGGCGCCGCGGTTTTTGGTTGGTTTTGAATTTTCCGAAAAAAAAAAGGAATTTGAAAGGAAACCCCTTTTTCTTTTTCCCATTTTGATTTTGATTCTTTTTGCCGGGTTTTTGTTGTTTGGTGCCGAGAAAGTTGGTTGCGGCTAATTTGATTTTTCGGGGAAAAAAAAAAAGGCCCTCGGTTTTTTTGGAAACTTTTTTCCTTCGGGGTTTTCCTCCCTGCTGGCCGGTTGGGGGCAACCGGGCGGGGGTTTTTAGGCGCTTCGTTTTTTCATCCTTTCCTTTTTTCCTTTTGTTTTCCTATTTTTTCCCTCCAAAAAAACCCCCAGCAAAGTTCTTTGCCATTTGGGGCTCGGCTTTTTGAAAAGCTTTTTGTTTGGAAGATGTCCAAAAAACCGGTCAAAAAAACCAAATTCCCCCCGCTTCATTCCTTTCGGGGGGGTTTTTTTGGCAAAAAAAAAAAAAAATTTTCTTTTCGAGGGTTTGAGGTAAATTGGGTCCCCCTTCGGTTTTTGTTTTAAGTTTTTAAGATAATCGGTTGGCGCGGAAGGTTTTGGGCATTTGAAAAAAAAAAAAAAAACCATTGCCAATTTTTGGGCGGGTTTTTTTTGAACCCTTCAGGTTTGTTGGCTTTTTTAGGGTTCCAAAAACCCCCTTTTTTTTCTTCCCATTTTTTTTGATTCAAAAAAAACTTAAGGGGGAATCAAATTTCCCGTTTTAAGGGTTTAAAAAGGAACTAAAAAAGCCGGTTGTTTTTGTTCTTGGCAGAAAAAATTCTAAATTTTGTGGCTTTAAAGCATTGAAAGTTGCCGGCAAAGGTTTTGAAACTTGATTTTTTTTATTTTTGGTTTCAGGAGGAAAAATAAAAAAAAGCAAAAAAAAAAAGGTGCACCCTCTAGGGCTTTTTTTTTTTTCCCCTTAAACGTCTTTTGCTTTTTTTTAATTAAATTTGGTGGGGGCAAAAAAGAGGGCTTATCGGGGTTACAAAAAAAAAAATTTTTCATTTTTTTAAAACCAAAAATAATTTCTTTTTTTTTTGGCTCCGCCGGATTAAAAAAAAACCACTTTTCGGTTTTTTGGTCGGGGGTTGGCGAAGGGTGAAAAAAAAAAAACCCGGTCCTCCTTTTCCCGAGTTTTACAAAAAAACAAAAAAAGGTAAACCGGAGGAAAATTTAGGTTTCCCTTTTGTTTTTTTTTAAAACCCCGTGTTTTTTTGGGTGTCAAAATCCAAAACCCCCTTTTCGGTTTCGTTTAAAAAAGTTTAGAACAACAAACCGTTTTAGGGTGGTTCCAAAAACTTTTAGGGAAAGGGGGCTTGGGGCCAAAAAAAAAAACGGGCCTTTTCGGGGAAAAAAGCAAACAAAAAATTTTTTTCCCTTTTTTTTACCACGGGGAAAACCTTGGTCTAGTTGGGGAATTTTTTTCCGTTTTGTCACCCCTGTTTTTATTGGTTTTTTAAAGGCTTACGAAAGGGTGGTTTTGGATTTTTAAGGATTTATTTTCCACCAAATTTCGGGGGTTTAACGTTTAAAAATTATTTTTTCCCCCCCTTGATTGGTTTTTTTTTTTTTGAAAAGATTTACGTTTGTTCTAAGGGAAAGCCCCCTTTGGGTTGCTTTTCAGCATTTTAATCAAACCCAATTTTTCCGGGAAGGAAAAAAAAAATTTGGGTTTTCAAAAAAGGGTTTCAAAGGCTTTTTTTACCCTCTTGAAATTTCACGGTTTTGTAAAAAAATCGGCGTTTTCGTTCCATTTTTTTCCGGCGGTTTTTTTTTAACGGGGGTTTCCCCGGGAGGGTTTTTTTTTTCGGCCATCGTTTTTGAAAATCTTTTTCCTTTTGGTGGCGAAGAAAACTTTTCTTTTTTTTGGCAAAAAAAAAATTTTTTTTTCGACAGGTTTATCGGTTTGGGAACTCCGGCGAGTTTTTCGAATACGAAAAGGAACGGGGGGGCGGCTTTTCCGGGGCGGGTTTTTTCCTTCGTCGGGGGGCGGCGTTTCTCCCGTTGTGCGGGAAAGGGAAGGCGGCGGCGAAAGGGCGGGTTTCGCTGGGTGGAAGGGGGGGAAAAAAAAAAAAGAAATTTGGCGTTTTTGTGGTGGGCGTTTTTTGGGCAAAAAAATTCTTTGTGGGCAAGCGGGTTCTTCGGCTGGGGCCGGGGCCTCCGGGGGCGGAAACGTTTTGGGGGGCGGGGTCAAAGCTGGGTGGCTTTGTGCGGCCGGCGCAGAGCCTGTTTCAAAAAAGGGGAAGGCCGGTCGAACGGGGGTGGGCGGGCGGTTTCGAATCGGCGGTTTTTGGTGTTGAAAAAAAAAGTTGGGGTTTTTGAAAAGGGGGTGTTTCTAATTGGGTGGGACGTTGGGGTGTTGTTTGGAAAAGAGGAGGAAAAAAGGGGGAAGGAAAAGGGAAGTTGGGGGAGGGGAAAGGAAAGGGGAAAAGGAAGAAAAGGGGAGAAGAAAAAAAAAAAGAAAGGGTTTTTTTTTTGATTTTGGGGGTTTTTGTGAGTTTTTTTAGGGACCTTTGGGGAAAGGGGGTTTTTTTAAAAAAAAAAAACAAGGGGAGTTAATTTCCCCTTGGAAGGTTTTTTAAAAAAAAAGGGGGAAAAACAGCTCCATTGGGCTTTTTAAAAAAGTTTTTTTGGGGTTTTAAAAGCTTTTAAAACTTTGTTAAGATGGGAGAAAAGGTCTTTAAAAGGTTTTTCCATTTCTTAAATTGGGTTAAAAACATTAAAGGTTTATTTTTTCTTTTAAATTTGGTTGTGGGTCTTTGTTTCTTTTTTTCCTTTTTATTTTTGTTGCCTTAGTTTTGGGGGAAAAAAAGGGTTTTTGGGGGTTTGATTTTTTGGGTATTAAAACTTGTGTTTTTTTACCTCCGTTAAAAGTTGGAAAATGAAAAATTCGATCAAAAAAAATCTTTTAAATTCAGTGAAATGAATGTCCTAAACAAAAATTAAAAAGGCTAAAAAAAAAAGTCTTAAAAGGTTAAGGGTGGTTTTCTTATGACAAAAAAGGGGGTTTGGTTTTGTGTTTACCAAATTGGGGGTTTTTGGCGGGCTTAAAAAAAATTTCCTAAAAGGCAAAAAAAAAAAGAAAAATTTTTTTCGGTTTTTTTTCCCGATTTTTTTCTTTTCCGCGGGGGTCCCCGCATTGTTCCTCGTCTTTTCCGGGGGGATTTTTTGGAATTTTTTCCCTCTTCCGAACAAAAAAAAAAAAAAAAAAAAAAGGCGTCCTTTCCTCGTTTTTTCGAAAGGGGGTTTGGCTTTGAAGGTTGTTGCTCATAAAAAACAAAAATTATTTTTTTTTTCCCGGGGGCGGCCGTTTAAATTCCTTGGGGTTTGGGACCGGGTTTGCCCCGTGTTTTTTTTAAACCCTGGGCAAAAAAGGTTTTTTTGGTGGGGGTTTTTGGGGTCTTTTTTTTTGGGGGCTGGAAGTGCACTTTGGAAGGCCTTTTGTTTTTGCCCTTTCCTTTTTTCTCCGCATTTTTTGGAAAAGCAAATCGCCAGGGGGTTTTTTATTTTTGCCCCAAATTGCAAAAAATTCCCCCCCCCCTTTTTTTTGCCTCTTTAATTTTTTTGGTTTTTTTTTTTTGTTTGCATTTTTTCGGGCAAAGGAAAGTTTGCTTCGTTATTTTTAAGGCCTCCATTTTTTGTTTTTTTTTAAACCCAGGGGGGCGGTTTCTTTTGAATTGTTTTTTTTCAGGATTTTTTGAAATTTCTTTGTTTTTTTTTTTTGCCCGGGTTTGGTTTCGTTTTTTCCTCGTTCCTTTTTTTTTTAAAAACAGGTGGTTTTTTGCCCCCAAAACTTCCGTTTTTGGTGGTCTTCTTTTTCGTTTATCCGTTTTCCTGGAAACCCCCACGTTGGAAGTAAGGTTGGGATTTTTTCGATTAAAAAAAAAAAAAAAAAGGAAGAAAAAAAATTTGGCGGCGGCTTTTGGAGGTAAAAGGGGCCCTTGTTGAGGTCCGAGGGCCTTGGCTTCCACTACTTAAAGTTTTTGCCTTTTTCGGGCTTTCGAAAAAAAGTTGAGGGGCCCGATACGAAAAATCTTTTTCTTAATTTTTTTGGGGTCTACCATTCGGTTTTTGGGGACTAGTTTTTCTGGGCGCGAAAGCGCTTTCCAGTTCGAGGAATCGTTTTTAAATTTGTCAATTTCCATTGACGGTTTTGGTCGTTCACTTGTTTTTTCAAGATTTGGAAGGGGGGAAAAAAAACTCTTTCGTTACCAAATTGGATTTTTTGCCCTTCACGTTTTGGGTGTGGTTGAAATTTTTTAGGGAAAAAAAACCGTTTTTTCTCGTTTTAAAGCCGGGTTTTTGCCTTGAAAGGCTTTTCCCAAGTTTGAAAAAAAAAACCCCGGGGTTTATTTTTTTGGGTCGGTAAAAAAAGCGGGGGTTTCCCCTCGTGGAAATCCACAAAGAAAAAGATTTTTCTGGGCCTTCGTTTGTTCCCGAAAAAAGTAGGAAAAACGAGGATAAAAAAATTTCTTCCCAACGGGGTCTTTCTTTCCGGGCAATTTTCTTTTTTACTTAACCCCTAGGAATTTTTTTGGGTTCGGGAAGGGTTTCGGGAAAATCCATTCTTCTTAGGACCGTGGGGTTCTTCTTTCCCCTTTGAAAGAAAACGTGGGGGTTTTGGGGTCGGGTGATTTTTCCAAAAAAAAAAAAAAAAAAACTTGTCGGGCGAATGGGTTTTTTTTTTCCAAAAAAGTTTTCGCGTTTGAAAATTTGGGAGGGTGGGTGGGGGCCTTGTTTTGTTGCGGAAAAAGGGCCACGTCGCTTAAAAGTTGCCTGGTTTTTTTTTGCGAAAAAAACTTTTGGTTTTTGTTTTAAGTTTTTTTTCTGTAAAGGGTCTAAGGGCCAAGTTTTGGGGATCGGTCGGTTTTTGGCGGGTTTTTCTTTGGGGAGTTCTTTGGATGTCTTTCTTGTTTGGTTTTTTGCCCAATTTTTTTTTTGCTTTGTTTTGTTCTTGTCTTTGGGTTTTTTTTTTCAAACGTTTTTATAAAAAAAAGAGCGTTTAAAAAAAATTTTAGGAGTTTTCCATTGCAACTTCTTTTTACGGAAAAAAAGTGATGAAAAGCGGGGGTAAAAAAAAAGGGGTTTTTTTTAAAAAGATGAGGGAGGATTAAAAAAAAAAAAAAGTTGTTGGGTTTTTTGGGGGGTTTTAATGTTTGTTTGGTTTTTTCCAGTAATCTCACTTTGCGAAAAGTTTCCTTTTTTTTTTTTAAAAAAAAAAAAAGAATTTTTTTTTCCCCCCGGAAGTCCTTTTTTTAATTTCCTTTTAAAAAAGTTTTAAAAAACCCTAAGAGTTTTTCAAAAAGTTTTCTTTTAAAGGTTCGGGGTTCTTTTTAAATTAGTTTACTTAAATCCTTTTTAGGGGGGTTAAAAAACTTTTAGGGGGGGGGGGCTTTTCTTTATTTTACCCAAAACTTTGTAAAAAAAACCCAAACCCCAATTAACTTTTTAAAAAAAAAAAAAAACTTTTATTTAAAAAAAAAAAAAAAAAGAAGGATTAAAAAAAAAAAAAGAAAAAATTCTTTCATTAAAAAAAAATCCCCAAAAAAGTATAAAAAAATTTGCAGGAGGTTTTTCGGGGGTTTTTTTGCTATTTTGCCCAAACCCACCTGAAAAAAGCTTTTAAGAAACGGGAAGGAAGAACCCCAAAAAAAAGGGGTGGGAAACAAAGGGGCCTTTTAAAAAAACTAAAAAAAAAAAAATTTTAATTATTCCTCAGGGGGAATTGTTTTAAAAAATGCATTTTTTTTTTTTTTTTTTTTTAAAAAAAAACCATTGGGGGGGGCACGGCGGGGCTGGAAAAGGGAAAAAAAAAAAACTAAAATTTTTTCTACTTCTTTTTTAAACCAAAACCCCCAGGTTTTCTTAAGCGCGCTTCAGTTTTGGGACTTTAATGTTTCTTTTTTTTTCCTGTTGGCCTTTGAAAAAAAAAAAAAAGGCCAAAAAAATAAATATTCCTGTTCAAGCGGGAAAGAGATGGTTGGGTTTTAAAAAAAAAAAAAACCCAAAAACTTTCCCAAAACGGCGTTTGAAAAATTATAACAAATTACATTTATTTAAAGAAAGATAAAATATTATTTTAAAAAAAGTTATTTACGGAAAAAAAAAAAAAAAAAAACCATTTTTTTGAAAGGCATGAAAAAAAAAAGATTATTTTTTTTTAATCCTTTACGGAAAAAAACTCTAGCTTTTTTAAAAAAACCGGGAATTTTGAACTCGACAAAGATTTTAAAAGGGGCCAAAAAAAGGGCCACAAAAAAAAAAAAAAAAAAAGATAACAAAAAAAGGTTTTTATTTTAAACAAAAAAAAAGCAAAATAATCTAGTTTTAAAAACCAAAAAAAAAAGCAAAAAAAAAGGAAACAGGACAAAAAAAAAAAAAAAGCGCACCAAATTTTAAAAGTTAAAGCAATAAAAACCCAAAAAAAAAAAAAACAATTAAAAAAACAAAAAAAAAAAAAAAAAAAAAAAAACCCCAAAAACCATAAAAATTTTTTCCCCAAATAAGGTTCAACAATCCCCCCAAAAAAAAAAGAATTTTTTTACTTCATTAAACAACAAAAAAAAAAAAAACTCAATTTTCCGGTATCAAACAATTTTTCAACATTTAAAAAAAAGACACTTTTTTGTTTTTGGCGCCCACAAGGAAAAAACCAATCGCCATTTTTGGCCCATTTTTTTTTAAAACAATTTTTTTTTTTTTTTGAGGTCAGCGGGGGCATTTTATTAAAAAAAGCTCTTTTTGACCCAACGGCCCCGCAAAAAGGGGGGCAACCTTTGCGCCCGTATTCGCCAAAAAAAAAAAAAAAAAAAACAACCGGAAGGGGGGGTCGATTTCGGGCAAAAAAAAAAAAAACACCGGGACCGATTTTTTTGGAAAAACCGCAACTCAAAAATTCATAAGTTGTTTTTTGATCGCAAAAAAAAAAAAAAAAAAACCAAAAAAAAAAACAAGGTGGATTTCGGCAAGGGGCCCAAAGAGTAAAAAAAAATTTTTGTCCCAATCCTTGAACCCGCAAAAAAAAAAAAAAACCAAGGAAAAAAAAAAAAAGTATTTTGAAAAAAACCCGCAGCCTTTTTTCATAAAAAAAAAATAAAAGAAAAAAAAAAACTTTGGATCGGCAAAAAAAAAAAACCCAAAAACGGGGTTTGGAAACCGGGGGCCAAAAAAAAAAACCCAAGGAGTTGGTTTTAAAAAAATTTCTGGACTGTTTTTAAGGCCAAAAAAAGCTTTCTTTTTTTGGGAAAAAACCGCAAAAAGCTTCAGGATAAAAAAAAAAAAACCAAACAATCCGGAATTTCGCAACCCGAATTTTTGGGGGTTTTACCCATTTTTTGCAACACATAAACACATTTAGCAAAGGCCACCCAATGCAAAAAAAAAAAACCCAACATTTTTTTAAAAACCACAAAATTTGGGGGAAAAAAGGGGGATAAAAACGTATTTAACAAAAAAAAACCTATTGGCGTTGAATTTTTTCCTTTTTCACATTTTTTTACTTTAAGGAAAAAATTAAGGCCCTTTAAAAGGGGGTTTCATTTTTACTTCTTTTCCAAAAAAAACCTTAGGTTCAAAAAACGGGGATTTTTTTTTACCAAAATTTCAAAACTTAAAGCATTTTTTTTTTTTGGCAATATTTTTAAAAATTTGGAACTCATTTTAAAAAAAAAAACCTTTGTACGGGAACGGTTATATTTCGAAAAAAATATTTCAAAAAAAAACTTAGGGGGTGGGGAACCACCGGGGGCACGATTAAAAAACGGGAAAGGTCCGTTTGGGGACCCCAACCACGGGGGGAATTTCGGGGGAAAAAAAAAACAAAAATTTCAAAAAAAACGGGGAAAAAAAAGCCGGAATTCCCGAGGTTGGGGGGGGGAAAAAAATTTTTTTTCCAAAAAGGCGGGTAAAAAAGGCGGGTGGGTGGGGAAAAGGCCAAAACCCGCCGGGCTTTTGCCCGCCGGTAAAAAAAAAAAAAAAGCACTTTTTTGTTTTCCGGGCAGCAAAAAAAGGTCGCGCCGGCGGGCAAAAGCTTTTTGCCCGGGGGCCCCGCCGGTCCGATGCCCCGAAGACGTCTATTCTGGCCGGTAGGGGTGGCGGGTCCCCTACCCCCCACTGACTCTTTACACACAAAAACGCCCCGGGAATCTTTGTGGAACCCGAAACCATGCTTAGACACTTTTAAACGTTAATTGACATCAACACGTAGACAATTAACGGATCAAACACGAGAAACGTTCGGCACATAACCTATCATGCTTTCCTAACATAATCAACACCCAAACATGCGATTTCCCCACCCGATATGCCAAGAATAATATCCATACGATACAACCTAGGGTTCTAATCACTTTTATATTAACAAGAAAACAATTCGTCTTCTAATTACAAGATTCGGTAAGAACAACATATAAGCATCAAGAACATCATACAACTTGTCAAGAACATCATATAATCATCAAGGAACTCCATATAATTATCAAGAACTCCATATCATCCCAAGGACACCATAATTATCAAGAATCTCCCAATATCAAGATTATCAAGATCCCCCATGGGATCATCACATCAATCATCAATAATAATCATCACAAATCATCAACACACAATAATATGGGGAAACCCTAAGGGGAATCATAACTATGAAAATAGGTTTGTTGAGACATGGGTTACCTCTTAGCCTTAATTAATTCCTTGCTATGAAGGATCTTTCTTTAAGCTTTCTTGCTTTCTTGATTTCTCCTAAGGGGAATTCTTGGAACTCTTTGGGTGGTGAGAGATTATTGTGGTGGGAATTCTAGGTGGCTCTAAGTTCCTATTTATATATCTAGGGGTCTTATTTAGGGTCTAATCCTTTTGGGACTAGGGTTGGGTTTAGAGATGAGGCCCACGGACTATGGTGGGCCTTTTTCCCTAATTAATCATTATAATTTATCCTTTCTTTTGGGCTATTGATTAATTAATTAATTGGTTTTAGGGGTCGTTAACACGGGTGTTACACGGAGATTGTGAGATAAGTCTTTTTCTCTTAAGGACATATTTTGCCAAGGTGGAGATTTTTTGTTGAGTTATCTTTTTCTCCTAAAGAGCATATTCGCCAAGGTGGAGTAGTCTTTTCTTCCTAAAAGGGCAATATATTGTTGAAGGTGGAGATGTGAGATAAGTCTTTTCTCCTAAAGAACATATTCGTTAAGGGTGTTTTAGATTTGTTGGTTATCTTTTTCTCCTAAAGAGCATACTTTGCCAATGTGGAGATTGTGAGTTTTCTCATATATGGATTATGAATATGAGTTTGTTTTATACAGGAAGTAGGAGTAAAACGGTAGACCTATTATACAGATTAGATCCTTATAAATATATTGGTTCGTATCTCTAAAGGGGTTTGTGTCCCACAATCACCATCATATGAATAAGAGTATTGTTTCTGTTGGAAAATAATGAACAAAAGTCGGATTTATATTCCCAAAATAGTATTTTATTTATAAACACAAAATATATAAAATCTATTCGATATATATCCGAAATATATATATACACACAAATATATATAAAAACGGGACCCAAAAGTAATATTATACATGTATAATCTACGAAAAAGATAATACCAAGTATATATTAACCAAAAACATTGGAACTTATAATATTCAATAAAGAAAGAAGGAGAGGAAGAAAGATTGGTATGTACGAGTTAGGCAAAATGGCATTTTTTCCCTAAATAAGCTACAAATTAGATTACTCATGTTCCAACATTTGATTTACACCCTACATGCAAGAAAGAGCTTTTTATGCTATACATTCATTAAAACTTATAAAAGACTTTTGTATAAATAGTGGGCAAATTTTCTCTTCCCAAAACCAAATGGTGGGATAAAAGGCTCATTTTTTACCTTCATTTTCCAACTCAATGGGTCTACTTTTGAGAATCCAATTCTCATTCACCCATTATCCGTTTTGAGCGTACAATATATCAATCTTTCGTCTCACTACGAAGACCCGAATCCACTTTGACCCGACCCAAATCAGGAAGTGACCCCCACTGATAATTGTACCACAAAATAGCCACTTAACATATCATTTTAATGCTATTTTTTCCAATAATTTTACCCGTGGATGTAAACACATTACCGAACCACATAAATCTTGACGTGTTTCCTTTCTGCTATTATTAATCTTAACAAAAAAAAAAATAAATCTAAATGATGAGGTTGTACTAAAGACAAATTTGTAATTTTACTTTTCTATCATAGCAGAAGATTTCTTCCCTTCTTCGTGGTAAATTCCTGTGCTGTGGATTCTTGTACGAAGAGTTTATGAGTTTGTACTTGAATGGAAATTAAAAATTGTGAACATTCCACAACGACGGAACTTGGTGTTAGATGTAGTGAGGCGGTTAAAGTCAATTTGGAAGTTGCTGAAAATTACAGGAATGCCACCGGCAGAAGCTGTAACGAGAATGGAGTATTATAACTACAGTTTTGATTCAATTTTGCTACAGTTCAGTGAAAATCTATTGAAATTTCACCCTACAAAGGAAAGGTAAATAGTGTAATCAAAGAAGCATTAAGGAGGTTAATTGCTACACAAACTTAAAGTTGTCTATCTCCCTACAAAATTCTCTCTGATCGAATTTATCTTTCTGCTTCTGCAACTCTATACTCATATCCCTATCCATTTCGCTTATTTCCTTCATAAAAATGGTCATATCAGGTTCCACGGGTTCATTCTCCTTAGTTCCTTCAGGTTGTGGGGAGTCTGGTTTTGGGTTTTCTTCTCCTTGCTTTCCCAACGAACTTCTCAGATTTCGGCGGGACATGTTTGCAGACTTTTCTCTTTTCTCGTAAAGAAAGGAATCCCAATTTCATGCTGCTTTGTCTTCTGTGGCCCTCTTCTTTTTTCTTCTCAGATGGAGTCTTTGGTATCCCGGGCGTTGTGATTTTCCCTGGGGCTCTGCTCAATGTTTTTGTCCGAAGGACCCTCAGATATTTGGGGGGTTTTTACAGGTTTTTCCTCGATTTTCTTCCTAAATGAGTCTCAGGTTTTAGGGGCGTTTTTCTTCCGCCATGGGCTTCTCTTCTGTTTTCTTCTCAGATGAAGTGTTTGAGGTCGATGTGTTTTCTTTTGTGGGCTTCTGTTGAACATTTTTCTCCGAAGAATCTTTAGATTTTAGGGAGTTTTCATCCGTGGGCTTCTCTTCTGTTTTTCTTCTCAGATGAAGTCCTTTGAGGTCGATGTGTTTTCTTTTGTGGGCTTCTGTTGAACAGTTTTCTCCGAAGAATCTTTAGATTTTAGGGAGTTTTCATCCGTGGGCTTTCTTCTGTTTCTTCTCAGATGAAGTCTTTGAGGCCAATGTGTTTTCTTTTGTGGGCTTCTGTTGAATATTTTTTCTCAGAAGTTTCTTGAGATTTTAGGGAGTTTCTGCAGTTTATCCTCTATTTTCTTCTGTAAAAGGATCTGAGCTGGTTTTAGGGTGTTCTCTTTCGTGAGCTTCTCTTCTGTTTTCTTCTCAGATGAAGTCGATGTGTTTTCTTTTGTGGGCTTCTGTTGAATATTTTTCTCCGAAGAATCTTCGGATTTTTAGGGAGTTTTCTGCAGGTTTAACCTCGATTTTCTTCTCTGGAAGAGTCTCAGCTTGTTTTTGGGGTGTTCTCTTTCGTGGGCTTTCAGATGAGGTCCTTGATATCGATGTGTTTTCTTTTGTGGGCTTCTGTTGAATATTTTTCTCAGAAGAATCTTCAGATTTAAGGGACGTTTCTGTAGGTTTAACCTCGATTTTCTTCTCTGGAAGAGTCTCAGCTGGTTTTAGGGTGTTCTCTTTCGTGGGCTTCTCTTCTGTTGTTTTCTCTCAGATGAAGTCTTTGATATCGATGTGTTTTCGTTTGTGGGCTTTGTTGAATATTTTTCTCGAAGAATCTTCAGATTTTAGGGAGTTTTCTACAGGTTTATCCTCTATTTTCTTCTCTGAAAGCGTGTCAGCTGTATTTGGGGTGTTCTCTTTCGTGGCTTCTCTTCTGTTTTCTTCTCAGATGAAGTCGATGTGTTTTCTTTTGTGGGCTTCTGTTGAATATTTTTCTCCGAAGAATCTTCAGATTTTAGGGAGTTTTCTACAGGTTTATCCTCGATTTTCTTCTCTGAAAGAGTGTCAGCTGGTTTTGGGGTGTTCTCTTTCGTGGGCTTCTCTTCTGTTTTTCTTCTCAGATGATGTCTTTGATATCGGTGTGTTTTCTTTTGTGGGCTTCGGTTGAATATTTTTCTCCATAGAATCTTGAGATTTTAGGGATTTTTCTGCAAGGATTTTCTTAATTAAAAGAGTCTCAGCTGGTTTTAGGGGGGTGTATTGTTCTGCAGGCTTCTCTTCTATTTTCTTCTCAACTTTCAGGGTGTTTTCTTGGACAGGCTTTTGGTTCTGTTTTCTTATATGAGAGTGGAGCAGGAGGTACCGTAGGTTTTTCATCAATTTTCTTCTCCAAAAGAGTCTCAGCTTTCAAGGTGTTTTGTTTTGATTGATCCTCCTCTTTCGTTTTCTTCTCAGAAGTCTCTGTTTTTGGGATATTTTCTTCAGCAGACTTTTGTTCAGTTTTCTTGTCTGATGGAGGCTCCAATTTCAAGGAATTTTCAGCAACCTTCACCTCAATTTTCCTATCTAAAAGAGTTTCAGATTTCAAGCTGTTGATGCTGTCTTTTTCTGCGGGCTTCTCTTCTGTTTTCGCCTCAAAAGTCTGAGTTTTCATGGTGGTTTCTTCTACGGTTTTCTTATCCTCAAATTTCTTTTCTACTTTTTCCTCAGAAGAGATCTCTGGTTTTGAGTTGTTTTGTTGTGTAGGCTTCTTATCCAAAGGAGGAGGTCTCTGGGCTTTTTCTTCAAGCTTTTCCTCAATTTTTTTCTCTAAAAGAGTCATCCCAGCAAGTTTCAGTATGTTTTCTTCTGCAGGCTTCTCAGAAGAAGAAGTTTCTGGTTTTATGGGGTTTTGTTCCGTCGTCTTCTTCTTCCCCGGAGGAGTTTCAGATATCAAGGGTTTTTGTTCATGCTTGCCTTAATTGTCTTCTCTAAACGATTCTGGGGTAGGAGGGTGATTTCTTCTGCAGGATTTCTCTCCTGTTTTATTGCTCAAGTGAGGCTCATATTTCTGGGTTTTGTCTGCAAGACTTTGATCATCTTTCTTCCAAGAAAGAATTTGAGATTTCGAGATGTCTCTTCAAACTTGTCATACGTTGTTGTTGATGGCGAAACTGTTTGAGATTTTGGTGAAGTTTCTCCCTGCAGACTTGTCATATGTTGGGGTATTCCTCTCCGAGAGAGTCTGAGATTTGGTGATGTTCTTATTTCAGGTATCTCATATGTTGCCGTTTTCTTCTCCGAAAGATTCTGAGATTTGGTGATGTTTCTTGTTGCAGGCATGTCATATGGTTGGCGTTGGCGTTGTCCTCACCGAAAGACTTGAGATTTTGTGGTGTTTCTTGCAGGCATGTCATATGTTGATGGTTTAACTTCTGGCTTCTCCATTTTTGGTGCCACTTCAGTAGGAGAATGGGGATTTTCAGGCTGGGGCACTACTGTCTGGTCCTTGTTAGATTTTAGCTTTTCAATTTCTTGAGACTTGGATTTTGATATCAATGTTGCTGACAATTCCTCTCTCGTCTCTTTTGGGCTCTCCTCTTTGTTCTGTTTATGGAATAAACCAATCTGTTACACAAATAATTATTCGAGGACACAACAAGACCAGAAGTGATATTATTGTTTCTGTCCCATCCCGATAGGGAATTACATATATTATCCTGTTTTCCAAATGAAATTTCAATTTCCATTCTCATTACATATATTATCCTGGACAAATTACCATTTCTAATCATAGGATAGAATCCCGTGGTTATATACAATGAAATGCATGCATGAATAAATTGTTGTACGTATAGTATAGGCATGCAGGTACCTCTAAGTGGGTGCTGAATGAGCGGTGCCTGGAACCGTCGCCAGCCTCCCTCCTGGACGACGCCTTTTTGACAGCCTCCTTGAACTTTTTGCTGAGTGAACGGCGTTTGCTGGTGGCGTTATTATCATCATCTCCGGCGACAAATCCTCCCTCCATCTTCGCCGACGCCTTTTTTGCAAGTTTCTTAATCTTCGAGGTGGTCTTGTCTCTCTTCCGCGGCAATGGCGGCATCGAAGAGTTCGCATCGTCGTCATGCAACACATTCGGAGTGGACGCACACCCTCCCATTTTTTTTTGGTTTTATAATATAATTTACTCCAAATTAATTACTTTTTAAAAAATTAATTATATTGTTTAATTTGGATATATATGCTATTGTTGTGATACAGATAGAAAGATTTTATGGTGGAAAGAGAGGGTTCTTGGATCAACTGTCCTGGCCTTTTGGGGAAGACGTACGGGACAGAGGATGGGTGGAGGGTGGAGGGTGGAGGGTGGCGCCAATAACATGAAAAAGGGTGGGGGAAGAAGGGTGCCTGGGTTATATACAGAGGCCGTGGAAAGAAGAAAGAATGTGGTATTCCGAGAAATGTTCTCATATGTGGCCGGCCGGGGATTCAAGAATTCACGGGTCAGGGATTTTGCCTTTTTGCCTCCAAAGAATTTCAAGAATTCGATCTACAAGTATTTCTAAATGCGGAGGAAAATGGTACATTTAAAGTTGATTTGTTTAATTAATATTTATATTGACCGTAGTATTTTTGAAATAAAAGTTAAATGACTCTCGAAACTCGAAAGGCAATTTATATCCTGCATTGTGCGTCCTATGCAAAACGACGTCACTTCAGATAATTTTTTTTTTAAAATTTCGCTACCCTGTGTTGGCAGTTATTTTTCTTTAAAAAAAAAATCTCATATTTAAAAATGTACATAATTGTATACATGAATGTACATAATTATATAACAAAATACACAATACTTTTTTTTAAAAGATAATACATATAATCTAACATAATATACATAAACTTTTAACATACGGAGTAATAAACATCAACTCTTAACGTAATACACATAAATTTCTTGTTTCGAATGTACATAATTTTATAAAAAAAGATGTACATGATTGCATAAAAAATGTACATAATTGTATAAACAAATAGTCAAATGCACATAATCACATCAACTCCCTACATAACTTACCAAAAACGACGTTGTTTGGAGAGGCACGGGGCGCATAGTGCTACGCGTGCCGTGGTGCAGGGTATAACGATTGCTCTCGAAAGTATCAATACCTTTTGGATAGAGTTGTCAAAGCGGGTCGGGCCATTCCTTTAGGCCCATCCCACTGCGGGTCTAATGTTTCGCGAGTTTTGCGGGTCGGCCGGTGGGCTAAGAATCGTGTGGCCCTAACCCGCGCTCACATGGTTGGCGGGCTCCGCAGATCGGCTCGCGGGCTGACACTTTTTTTTTTTCTAAAAGAATCTTTAAAAACTTGTCCAAGCAATCAACCTCAACAACTTCCTATTCTCTTGATTAATAAAAGCAAAGGCATGGAAGACAAATTTAATATTTCTTTTTCAAAATATGTGTTGCACTTGGTTTTATCTTCATTAAATATTCTTCATTTTTACAATTGTTGGTTTTACAGCCTTGGATAGCCGTTCGGCGGGCCAACACTATTGTTAAAATATCAGGGTTTGGGATGGAATAAAGAGATGCCAAAGAGCGAGACAGAGTAACGGGATGTTATTATAGAGAAAATTTTGACCCTCTACATGATGACCCCGTGCGGGTATTTATACAAGGATATAAATTCCCTACAAGGTAAGTAGATAAAAAAGGTGTAGCCGAATCAGCTATAGAATCTACCATAATTAATGTGATAATTAATTAAACTAAAAAGAAAAAAACAAAAAAAAAAAACAAAAACTACTTGTTGGACATGGAAAGGAATCTCCGCTGAATCAGCCATTAACCGTTTCTGCGCGTGCACTCGATCGGTGACACACTGACTACTTGGCTTGGTAGCCCAGCTAGGGAGGCTAAGTCACCCAGACAAGGACACTCCGACCACCGAGTCTGGTCGCCCATCCGAACTCTCCAGGAGCTCAGTCAGGGACACACGGACTACCGAGCCTGGTCGCCTCTCTGAGCAGCCAGTACCCTGACCGGAAGCTACCCGCTTGGCAGCTTGGTCTCCCGCGTGCTTCGCATTGCGGGGACAACGAGAGAAGCCCTTTCTCGTGAATCGCCAAGTGCTATGCGGTACTCGAGCCTGACTGCCTATTCATACTCTCCAAGCCGAGTGCCCCGATTTGGGGTATCTATCACCAGTCCCTCACTTTTTAGGGTTTAGCGGAGCGATGACCCAAAAAAAGTAGAAAAATAACATAGGGTGTAGTGGGAAAGCCTTACTGCCTTGATGCCGTTTTCTTCAACGCACGCTGGTGCTCAGCCATGGGCATGCTCTCCTGCTGAGTGGTCCCGTTTTTGTCTCGATTGGTCCTGCGAAGTGGTACGGTCGCTGACATGTAATTATGGAAACTCCTCGAATCTCGTCGGTTACTGTCACGATGAGCGTTTTCTCGTAACCATTTTGTTAAACGTTACGTCTGTTACCCAATCGTTCGATCGAGGACACGTGGCGGCGCGATCTGGCCAGCCGGCCAAATCTATAAATACCTAAGTCATTCCTCCCTTCACTTCTTCCGCACCTCTCTTCTTTCATCTCCCAAATCCTCCAGTGATTATCCTCCATTCCACAACCATTTACTCCATTTTTCGGCGGCCTGTGTTCTTGATTTTCGGAGTCAGTTCCACCGCTTCCCTCGACCGTCGTCCTTTAAGGTTAGCCCTCTTTTTCGTCCTTCCTTTGACTTCTTTTTGTCTTCCACCATGTCCTCCTCTCAACTACCTTCATCTTCCTCCATCGGCAACCGTCAAGGTCATACCGCTAACCCTCCGGCCACCATCTCTCAGCCGACAGCGGCCAATGGTCGCCGGTGGGCCGTTGCTCCACCCTAAACACGGTCAATTTTTTGCATGCCCGCCGGTTGCTGGGCATGCCAGCGGTGGCTGTAACACCCCACTTTTCTTAAACCTTATTAACAATTACTTAACTTAGAAAGGAATACTAACAAGCATAAAAAATCTACTAATCAATCATTAAGAGGTGTCACCGCCACAATCACCATACACGGTGATTGCATAGGCAAATAAAGGATCTAAACATCAGCAAACTTACTACTTAAAACAAACTTGGGGAATGAAACTCCGGTGTCCAGCACCATCAAAAGATCTAGATAAGTCTACAACCAAGTTTCAAAATAACATAGCTGAAAAGAGTTTAGACTACAACTAGCACACTAAGCTAATCTAGTCTAACTCGAACGCTCTCATGAACTAGGCCCACCTGAATGTGGTTAACAAACAAACAAGTAGAAAGCAACCCGTTAGCACGAGGCTAAGTATAACGCCACTCAACCCTGTAAAATACTACATCATATACTTTTGGAAAATATTTGCTTCACACACTTAGATCAAGTATTCTCAATCACTTAAACAACATTCAAGTATGCTCAACAGGATTTGTATATGCTTGCAACCTAATTATCAAATAGGTGTACTTCCTCAATCATTAACTCATCAACAACTCATGTTATCATATATCTCAATAAGCAATCTCATGATATTAAATAACTCAATAAGCGAACTCATGCTATCATATGACACAATAAGCAATTTCATGCTATCATATAACTCAGTATGCAATCTCATGCTATCATATCAATAAGCAAAAATAAAAAAAATCATGCTTCTTCTCATACTTTCATGTAATACATGCAACTCTTATAATCATGCAATAAAATTAACATGATACTTTAGTACAAGTATAGATAGATATACAAATACACTCTTTCTTTGGTAACAAGGAACACTTGTTAAACAGAGGTTTCTTAGAGTCACAATGACTCGATTTTCTTTACTTTCTCTAGAGTCACGTTGACTCGCTTTCTTTAGAGTCGCAATGACTCGCTTTCTCTCTTTACTTTTACTCGTGGGCGAGGTAGGAACTTCACCATAATGTGAACGGACCTATCTAGGCTCGGCATCTAGCCGGCCTAATACTCATCTCGCCCACAGAACCACTCTTTTGGTTCTTTTTTTTCAAACTCTGTGGAATCAGGTATCGTACTTGTCAGTGTGCACACCCCTTGACAGGGATTCCAAGCCCGGCGGGTAGTATCCTGCCTAGTAACTCGGGAATATCGACCTCGTTACTTCATATCGGATCGCAATGTCTGTTTCTTTCTTTACTTTCTCTTTTCTTTCGAAAGGACATAGTCCTACCGGGCCTCCAAAACCTCAGATTACTCACACTAGGTACATATAGATATAACTCATGCATTTTATTCTCATGCAACAACTTTACTTATGCAATCTTATGCCCATAGCTTCTCAACAACTTATCTTTTCTTACAAATTGGAAATCAAACATCATGCAACTAGATGGTGATTTTCCAAAATAAATATAAGTTTTTGAAAGAATACTTGGGCAGTTGGGCTTACTTTAAGCCACTTATGCACTTTAGTTTATGTTATGCTAAACATGCTCTTTACTATGGAAATATCTCAAATTCTCTTTGACTATAAGTCAAGCAAACATTATGCTACTTCATGCTCATCACTTTAATACTTAGCAAAACTTCTTAGCAACACTTAGCAAATATTTATCATGCTCTTTAAACTCAAAATGTAATTCATTGAACTTATTCACAGTTAAAATATGAAATCAAGCTTGTACATTCTACAATAATCATCTTTATTTGCAAAACTTCTCAAATACTCACAATGATTACTTAGGCATGCCTAATCAAGCAAAATTTGGCAAATACTAATCATTCTTATTAATACAGACAATCATAATAATTGTGATGTCCTTCATTACAAATAGCTAAGACGAGAGACTAAATATTTACATTTTTCATTCTCATGTAAAATACACATGATTACTGTCTAGGCATGAATTCATCAAAAACTTTTCTGTAAAATACTCATTTGTCCACTCCAAATTCAATGAAATCAAATTTCTATCTCGTGCGTCGTAACAATCCCAGTGTAACAACCCGTGTTTACGACCCCTAAAACCAATTATTAATTAATCATAGCCCAAGAGAAGAATAAATTATAACAATAAGTTAGGAAAAAAGAACCCACCATAAGTCCGTGTACCCTCAATCCCTAAACCCTACCCCTAATCCCAAAAGATTAGTACCCTAAATAAATAATAATAAGAACCTAGAGGGCACCTAGAATTCCCGACCGTACAAATAAAATCCTCCCACCATCCAAAAGAGTTCCAAGAATTCTCCTAGGAGAAATCAAGAAGCAAGAAAGCTTAAAGAAACGATCGCTTCATAGCAAGGAATTAATTAAGGCTAAGAGGTAACCATGTCTCAACAAAACCTATTTTCATAGTATGATTCCCCCCTTAGGTTTTCCCCATATTTATTGGGTATGAATGATTTGTGATGTTATTATTGATGATTGGGTATGATCCCATGGGGGAATCTTGATAATCTTGATATTGGGAGATTCTTGATTAATTTGGTGTTCTTGATGATATATGGATTCTTGATGGATTTATATGATGTCTTGATAGTTGTGTGATGCTTGCTTGATGGGCTTATGTGTTATTCTACCGATGATCTTGTAATTAGAAGACGAATCGTATTCTTGTTGATTAAAAGTGATTAAGAACCCTAGGTTGTAGCGTATGATTATTATTCTTGGTAATCGGGGGGGAAATCGCATGTTTGGGTGTTGATTATGTTTAGAGAGCATGATAGGTTAAGTGCGTACGTTTTCTCGTATTTGATCCGTTAATTGTCTACGTGTTGTTTAATTGCGTTTTAAAGTGTCTAAGCATGGTTTCGGGTTCCACAAAGGTTCCCGGGACGAAAAAAAAGAGAAGGGGGTAGTTGGGGGGGTAGGGACCCGCCACCTACCCACGGCCAGAATTCTCCGGCAGCGGGCAGCCGGCGGCGGGCAGCTGCCCGCCGCGACCCGCTGCCCGGAACAGTACCCGGCGGGCAGGGCGGGTGCCCCCCACCCACCGGCTACCCGCTGGAATTCCCCCTCGGGATTTCGCTTCCCCGTTTGATGTTTCCCCGATCCCCGTGTGTCCCAACGGACCCGTTTGTCGTGCCTGTCTAGTTTGATATTTCGGGTACGTTCGTAGGTTTATGAGTCTTATATATGCATGCTAGTTGAATTGGTATCCCGTTGACCTAGGTGGAAGAAGTATGACCCCTTAGGACTATTCCTAGTTGGTGATGGATCACGCATAGGTTTTGTTATACGCCTTTCCCCTTCCCCAATGTGTAATGTGGGTTGCATGTGCTTGCTATGTGTTATTGGCATGATACCCCAATTCGGTTGCGATCGGATTGGTTATCCTGGGCTGCGTTCAGAAGCTGGCTGCGGTCAGATTTACACTCTTGGGCTGCGG
>VALG01017608.1:0-11817 GCA_009835305.1 Ipomoea purpurea
GGTGCGGCAGTGCACTTGAGGTGCGGCGGTGCGGTTTAATTGTAAGGGCCATTGAAGATAGATAAATCCAACGAATTCACATTCATTCAGGCTTCTGATATTTTCGCGGCGTTCCCACAGTAACGCGAACTGGCAAGGTTAAAGTCGTCATTGGGCACCAGAATATATCAACATCATAGTGTTTTGTGTGTTTTATGTTTCGTTATGGTGCATTATTAATTCTTACTGTGGTGTAATTGAGAATTCATGTTGGTGTCTTCCTGAGCGATCCGTGCGACCACACTATAGTTAGTACAAATAACACCATCCATGTTAGAGAAATGCACACCAAAAAAACATTGCACAAATTAGATATGCCAATCACCTAGGAACGCACCACTAGGTATGACTAAAGCATCACCACAGTGTTCAGAAATACACCATTGGGTGGTTGAGTTATATGGTGGTATTTTTGGGTGTGGCTGTGTGTTTTTTGGTGTATTTCTGCTGTTCATTGTGGTGTTTTTCTAACACTATTGGCTGTCGTAACATCTTGGTGGTGTAATACTGCAAGCCGACCGATATTAAATATACCTACTACAATTTACCATAACACGCCCCACTTACTCAGGACAGGCGCTTTAAATCTTTTAAACATCTTTAGAAATTAGCCGTTGCCGTTAGATTAAGCAAAATGGACGACGTGATATGACCGCACCGCCGCACCTAAAGCCACTGTCGCTTAATATGAGCTTTATTCTATATTAAATATATATATTATATATATATTATATATATATATATATATATATATATATATATAATATATATATAAGGATAGGGGTTGCGCCGGGTTGAGGGCTATTAGTGAGGATTGCGGACCGGTGGATCGTGGGTTGCGCCAGTGAGGCTCGTGCGATGCGGACCGGCCGAATTGCCCAGTTGGGTCGGTTGCGAAAATTTCACGCCAACGAGTCCTGCCCCGTTCCCGCCCCCCCAGTACTTTTTACACGGTATGTGTGCTATGCCTTGGCCCATTAGATCTGTTTACCGTTCTCGTCCCAAATGCATATACATATTGTTTTAGAGTTATTGTACTTCTTAATTGTGGACAATGAAATGCCATATATATCCTCTCTACACATTCCAACAATCCCAACTACTTGCTAAGTTCAGCAAGGAAACTTTGCGGAGCAGATCTCGACATATTAATTTATATATGGTACCATCGCTCAGTATTCTATGTATACTTCATACAAAACGCTGTTGTACAAATGTATCATGAGCATATTGGTATCATCTAGTGCTAACCAAGACCTAATTTGAGAATCACAAAATTGTAATTTGCCTTCGATACCACTTCCGAAAATAATGAGACAGAGTGTGAGTAATGTTTTTAACGGGACACAAAAGTTAAAAATTACGTTGACTCATACTCATTCACTTAGAGTTTATATTTTTTTTTATAAAGTGTAGAAATAGTATAAAGTTATGAATTTCAATTAGATGTATATTTATTCGACGCATACTATTTGGGATGAGCTCCTTCCTACTTCGTCGTCCCACGTAATAGGTTCACCTAGGAGATATTAGAATAGTCATTAACGCTCGACTATGTCGATATTACAAATGATTTGAATTTGGGAGATGATTGGTGCTCTATGTTTACAAATTATATATGCTGAATGCATAAGGAGATCTACGATATATTGCGGACTTTATGGACACGGCGTAGTCTTGAGGCACTGAGGATTGCGGAAAAGTTGGTGGATACGATGGAAGGGTTGTCCATATAATAGGGTGTGCGTGACTTTAGACGAGGAGAAATTGAGATATATAGATATAGCAGAAAAGGTGATAAAAAAGTATTGAAGGTTGTGTGATCGGAGCGACAATGTATATCTAGCGCAGACGAGTTATTGGAGCTATACTTGATTAAGCGTTGACGAGGATGCAACAATAGAGAGAGATCTGCGGGACAATATTTACAGAAATAGGAAAAGAAAGTACGGTGGTGGCACCAGTTGCGGCACAGTTGGGACGATAGAGATAGTTGCTCATGAAGTTGCAGGAAAGTAGACTTATGCAAGGAAGTGCTAAGTTCGTAGAGGAGTTAAGATGTATCAGTATATATCCAGGGTTTGGCGGATGGTGCGAGAAACGAGTGTCCCACATAGATTGCTGTGAGATGTTGTAATATTCAATACGTTATGTGTGGGAAGTTGTAAATGTTAACGGTAAGGTGGCCAGAGCTAGCGTACAAGATAGTCGTGTGAACTAATATTATCGGACGAGGAGTGTTGTCAAACGGAGTTTTTGGTGTGACTTGAATGCGGATACGAGGTGTGGTGTGCCAGTTTTTCTCACAGTGCGTGTTGTGCCTAGTGTTAGATAAAGATCATCGTTTAACGTTAACGAGGTGCAATTCTTGAGAATAATTTTGATCTTACGTACTTAACAAACGGAGGAGGATAGAATAGATCTTAGAAATGCAGAGTTGTGAAAGCCATTATTGTGTCATATACGTACTCGACTACTCTCCTGGATATCTGCCCATAAGATACAGCATACTTGCTCGTCCACTAGGCACCCTGCGTTACTCGCTATACTGTTAGCCGCACTACGCTATTCTCTACTCGTTACATACGTATGAAATCCGTATACTATCACTTGTCAACTCGGTGGATTTCCGTCAATAGTTTCATAACTGCATACTTCTGCAGAATATTGTGGCTGCCTCAGTCGGACAATACAATAGACTTTTCCCACCAGCCACCTTATTCTACCAGTATCTGACTAAAGATCCACTCAACTTCCACGCACTAGGCAGCATATCTCGTTATTTTCGGCGATTCAACTTCTTCGTATAACCACATGGCAACTCACAGAGTAATCCGGCTATTAATACACAGTACATGACTATCACCGGGCATTCAGTTCCGCATAAAGTCAGAACAAAATAATACCGAAACAAAAAATATCTGCACCAATCTGTTTTTCACTATCTATGTTCTATAGATGTTGCAACTTGGCACCCTTGGTTTTCCTACAGCTCAAGTCTCTAGTACAATATGGGCCACGCTATTCACGCTGTAATACATTAGCGTTTTTACTCTATCATATATATTATATTATGTTGCGCCAGTGATCGACCTCTCAGTACCACAACTTATTTCTGCATATAGATTATCTTTGACTCAACTATTGAAATAATCTTCAAATAATTTTTTTTAATACTAATACACTGACTAGAGCTACAACTGGGTAGGGTAGAGTAGGGAGTAGTATTCTATTCTCTTTGTTTGCTAGAATACTTGTGGTTTAGCATGTCCGCCACCTTGGACCCTCACCGTGCTTGCCCTACCTCTATTCCACGCCTCTTCAGGCTGGGCAAACCACGAAGCGCTGAGACGTTAAATATCGGTGCGGAGAAATTGAATCATTCTCCGATTCCGTCGACCTTGTGCGAGAGCGCGCACTCTACTCATTCCTCAAGATGATTGTTATATATCGGCGCGGTGACGGGATCACATTAAACGATGTGACATCATAGCACAAGGAGCGGGGGTTCCACGTCGAGTCGAGTATACTCACGGTATACACAAATCATTCTCGCACTACGGGCTGTTGGTTAAGTTGTAGAGCTCGAAATACTTACAGTGGGTACGTTTACTGCACGCCCTCACTATAAGTTAGCTTAGGCGTGTATGAATATCAAATAAATCCATCTTGTAGACAACAGAGTAACTTGCGTTGTGGGTCCGGCGGGTGAACCAGGCTAGCTTTATTAGGGGGGTCTGAAGAGGATGCGGGAGCATCAATTCTGCTCTTTTGCGTATCATCCCACTGTACGACAGCATGGTGGCATCCTGTTAGGCTTCTTAAAGGTCAGCGAGCTCTGAAACACAAAAATCGCTCTTTATTTCAAGCCGTTGGATGAGTATTTCATGAAACGACGATGTCAAAATTTGTACGAGCTGTTGCCTACCATTTGTCTGTCCCCTTGAAGCGATAACGTTAGTACTATGGGAATTTTTTGATGCTGTAGGAGTTAATTAGGGTGAGGATCAGATATAGGTGTCGAATTTCAATTTGCGCCTAACTATTAAGTCAGCGTACCAATATAAATGATCCCTAAACCCAAAGTGTATATGCAGTGGCTGTTCAGAATACACTCTCGAAAAAGCGGACGTCTGCTCTGAGATATGGCCTAGTTGGCACTCAAGGGCGCATCACATATGAACAAGAACGCGGCAGAGATATATGTCGTTAAAAGTAGCTGTGGCGGAGGAGGGATGACTGAGGGGTCGCCACACGCGGGTACGGACCAGCCGACCTATACTCGCAGGAAGGCTACCGAGAGATCTCCGCGGCGCATTATCCGATCCCGCACTGTCCATTTTTCCGCACCGAGTCGCACTGCCTACAGAGCGCAACATGATTTCACCGAGCAGACGAGTCCGAGTCCGTCCGCAATTTTCACCGACTAATCCCCAGGTACTGTAACGCAGTATCTTTCTAAACTGATACATAATCCAAGGGAAGGAGAGATAAAATCTAAATATTAAGTTTATTATAATTCTTAAATACCGAATCTTCATCGGAAAATTTTAAATGTACAATACTATTTTTTTTGTTTTGGTATTTTGAAAATCTTTTGAAAATGTCTATAAAATAATTTGGAAAGTTTACATAATCAAAATTAAAAATAATTTAAGAAACACATTTTATAAATAAATTAAATAGGCCATTGCTAAAATAACAAACAAGAAAGTCGGTGTAAGCTAATGGTAACATTAAATTTTGTACCACTGCACATGATATGATTTTCGCCATGTTTGGTAAAATAGTTAGCTTATCGCCAATTTTTAGTTTACTTGATCATTATTAATTGTTTGACTTGGTTAAAAAATCAATATAAGTGTTTGGTTAATTAGCTTTTTTGTAACTCCAAAATGCTAAACTAAAATTTCAAAAAATTGCTCAAAACAACTTTTTTCAATTAGCTTTTTGAGAAACTAAATTATAACAAACAGTTATCAGCTAACGGCTAATTTACTAAACATCTTCATTCCCACTATCAACTAATGTTATCAACTACTTATACCCCCTAATTAACCCAATCAGCTAATAACTAACCGCCATTTACAAAATATGGCCTTTATTTATGATAAAATTAGTCAATTTAAGAGTCCATCCTCCAACCTTGCACTTCCATTAGCATATTACTTATCAATTGTTGCAAGTTCAAATATAAGGGTTGTTTGGTTTAGATTTAGGGTTTCAGAAGATGAGGATGGAAAGCCGCTAGCCAAGATGTAACCAAACAAACACTCTAATATCTATTAGAGATAGAAGATTATATTAAGGAAGGGATTGGCATTGCATTGGAGTAAGTTATGGCTTAGCTAGGGGTGAATGGTGAGATGAGAGGTTGACTAAGAATGGTTACAAACATGACATAATCTCTCTAAACAAACTGTCGATCGAGTGAATAAAACACGATTCTTGTATTTAGAAAGTACCATATTAGAGTTTAATTCTTGTCAATTAACACTCTTCTGGTTGAGTCCATTACAAAGAATTTTCTTAGTGCGATTTATCAAATCTTATAATTTACTGTATATTACATAACATGATTTACCTAACGTTCTTGTCAAAAAAAAATAATAAAAAAATTAAAAGCACTAAGGAATCCCAAGAAAGAATTGGCAATCTATCTATCAATATTCCAAATGGTACCTTACTTAGTTGCCAACTTGCCAACCAATGAGATGGGGTCTTACTGATAATGCCAGCTCTTTGTAGGTTGAAACATGAAAGTAAGATTGACAGGTGCAGTTATGATTTTCCCATGTTGGAAACCCTCCTTTAATAATCAATAAATTAACTACACATGAATCTAAAGTGGCTTTTCAATCACCATCATTGCTGCATGTATATATGGAGCCATCCATTTAGCTAGAATTCTAGACATAATAGACAATCCCAACTCCCATCCCCCTTATCACCCAATATTATATCACAACCCCACCACCCCAACTAAAAAGTAGTTAGATGCTTACATAAACATCTCAATTGGTCATAGAGACAAATTATATTGTACACTGCGATACATAATCGATTATGCACTGCGTATCAAAATGATGTTGTTTTGTTTAATGAAAAGAAACGACATCCGTTTCCCGCCGTTCCGCACCCTTTCGCAAAAAGTAACTCTGTTATTTAGTTTCATTTTGTATACACTGCGGTTTCGGTTCAACACAACTACAGTTTCATTTCGATATAACTACAGTTTCATTCGATATTTATAGACTCAAATATGTGAAAATGTTATTTTATTTTATTTTATATACACTATAGTTTTATTAAAACACAACTACATGATCCTTTTGATATAATTACAGCTTCATTGTACAATATACACTCAAATATATGAAATGTTATTCAGTTTCATTTTATATACACATCAGTTTTATTTCACCACAACTATAGGATCATTTTGATATAACTGCAATTTCATTTGATAATATAAAAATAATACGTGAGGCAGTGTCGTGAGGCAGTGTCGATTTAAATATACAGTAGTGTCAGTTGATAATTAACATACAAAAAATGCGTGCTCTGTTAAAATTAATGGCGCGCCGTTTCTTTACTTAAAGAAATGACGTCGTTTTGACCGCGGTCCACGATATAACGACTGGGTCAGAGGGTGAAGTTTGGGTAGAAAAAGTAGTTAGGATTATACTATTCTTCCCAAAGGTTGAATTCCCGACTCCGAGGGCCCTAACACCCGACCCGACAGAGAAAAATGCGCGCTCTGTTGAAATTAACGCGCGCCGTTTCTTTACTTAAAGAAACGGTGTCGTTTTTTGACCATGACACACGATATAACGACTGGGTCATAGGGGTGAAGTTTGGGAAGAAAAAGTAATTAGGATTATACTATTCCTAATGTGCACAAGGAGTCCCCTCACTTTAAGAGATTTCTTCCACACTGCGTTGGTGAGACTCAATCCACTTGATTATTCTCCCAAACTTCACCCCTATGACAACTGAGCTGCCCCTAGTAGATTATACTATACTTCATATCTAACGGGACAGATTTGTCATAACTTTAAACTGATTAATTAACCAGTTTAAAAAATTTATACATCAATAATCGCAAAGTGAAAATTTTTTAATTCACCAAATCTACAAGTTAAAGAACTTGAATTGTAAAATCGTTTAAACACAAATTAAAACACATAATTTTTTTTTTCCCCAAACCAAGTTAAACCAAAAGCTACAAAACCAATTAAGCACCATAAATGGTCACTCATATTCTTAGTTACCATCGGGAAGGTGGACAGCAGGTTGGCCAATAAAAAAGATTTGAGGTAATACATATCACTCAAACGCTTTCCCAAAAAAAACTAATAAATATAGCGAATAACAATAATAGATATCAAAATCTTCTAATTATAAAATAAAGTTCAAGAGCAGAAAAAATAACAACGTAACAACACACATAATCTTCTCGTTTCAGTTCAATTTTCTCGGCCCGGTATGTTTCTAATTTTGTGGTTGAGTTAAAGTATTAGCAGCTACAGTACTATACCTAATATAAGAATTCAACATATCAGGATTAGGCAGTGTTAGCTTTTGAAATGCTTATATATAGAATTGCTCACTCACCATTTATTAGAGCGACAAGAACATGCCCACAATAAGTCTGTATAACGTATAGGAGAGAAGAGAAGTGTTGTAGTAGTGCCCTAAAGTAAATGGCTCTATATCCAAATATCTTGCAAGGCCCCAATATATAGCCAAAACACATATAATGTTGATGTCTTCAATTTCATGCCCTTTAAAATTGACTTTGATTGCTAGCCTTGACAGCAACCTAATTAGCAAGACACCTTTTCTGCACACCAAACCCTAGATCTCACATATGGCCCTAGCTAGCAGTAGCTAAGCTGAAAGGCATGCAAAATTTCTTTTCAGTATCTTTCAATTCTTCAGACTTTCCAACTAACACTACTACCTCAAATTTTCTTTCAAATATGGGGTTTTCCTTACTACCTCAAATGTGAAGTTGCCTACTTCTTAAAAGAGGGATTGGATTAGTACACACTCTTGTGTTAATATTGAATCTCTAACTCCAAAGGTCTCTCACACCCCGACTCGACAGACAGAGCATATGTAAATCTAAGTGATTCGATTGTTCAGCAAGGACAAATGCCGGTGTGTACAAACATTATTTGGACACTTGAACTGGATTTACCGGGCCGGGACTCACTTTTTTCCAGCTTTTTCATAAATGATAATATGGTAAATAAACTTGAACTTTGTCAAGAATCAAGATCAGAGGCCGGGATTGGACTGATAAATTAAAGCAGAAAATTGAAGACCACAGTACAATGTTGGAACTTGCAAGCTAAGAAAACACTTTATGATCAAGGGAATTGAAATATTATATATATATATATTTCCTTTTCTTGATTCTTGATCGGAGCTAGATTGGAAAACTTTGACAATTGAAATGAAACATTAATATTATAGTTATTATAAATATATAATATGGGTTCTAGTGATGATAATCCAGAAGGGAGGTTGGTTTGCCGGAAGTGAGGTGGTGGTGGTCCTCCGCCGTAGACGACAGCCCTGAGAGCTCATTATTGTTGGCAAATCGCTCCCATGGCGGGGCGTAAGAGAAAGTTGTAGGAAAAAGCTGACTGGAAGGGGGTTCCCCCTGAGAAAAGACGAGTGATTTGGCTATAACAGGTGGAGTAGTTGAAAGAGTCTTCTGGGCGAGGTTCAACAATGGATTAGCCTCTGATCATCAAAGAAAAGATGGGATGATGACGACGAAGAAGCGTCTGGGAAAGACGACGACAATTTGGTCCAAATTCATTGGGAAAACTGATGGATTTGAGCAGTTCTGAAGAATCCTTTCTTCTTCTTTCTTCTTTCTTTCATGGCGGGTTGCCATGCGTTGAGGGCTTCAATCTCAGCTTTCGCCTCCTTCATCAACCAAGATCAATGGCCTTACTGGGCCTGTCGTATCCGAGCCGGTCCTGAACGTCGTAAAACTGGATTGCGGTGTTCGGCGGACAGCCGCACACGGCAGGTCCCGAGTTCCCCGGGCGGTGCACACCTTGCTGTGACGGTCTTTCCGGCCGGTGGCGCGGACAATCCGGGCCGCCGCCATTCACAAACCATCACTTCCCCTTCTCCTTCCCTCTCTTCTTCCCCTTCACTCCTGCGGTTTCTTGCTCGAATCCATCCTCCATTATCGCCCCTTTTCTCCTCCGCCTGCATTGTTGAAGCCCGCCGCCATAGCTCTCTTCCTCTTCTTCTGAATCATCTTCCCCTTCACACAAGTGATGAAGCACAGGATCCATATCTTCTGCTCTCTCTCTCTCTCCTCTCTCTCTCTCTAACTTTTTCACAGCTCCAAAGCCAAAAGCATTGCTGAGGAAACTTTTGCAGGCTACCTATGAAAGTAGAATGAAGTGCAGCTAGCTTTTATTATGTATCCTAGTTTAGTTGCATTTGTACACTACAACTACTATATGTTATTTTATATTCATGTGCTCTCTTTATAGCTTATTGGTGTGTGTGTGTGTATATATATATAGTGAAGCCACAAGACATTGGTGATAGGAACCAATCTTGAAAATGAACTAATAAGGGCAATGAAATTTGATCTATTTCAAACAAAACATATATGATTCAATTATCAATTTAAATTTTTAGTTATATCAGAACATATCAGTCAGTTTTCATCAGTAATTTCTCTTTTTACAGGTGTGATGAAAGATTCGCTAGATTCAGATCTCTTGCACCAAACAAATATCGGATATATTAATTTGATCGTATGAGTATTAAAACGGAAATTTAAGGGGAGGGTTTATTTCATGTTATATTATATTGCACAACATAACTCCCCCGATACTGTATGTAAGCATTGGAACGCTATATATATCTTTATTTGGTTCAGGATCGAGAATGGTTGAGCCTGGTTTTTTAAACAATGTTAGACTCCGAGGAATGGTTCCTTGTTCGATTATTTTAGACACATTTTGGGAGTCTCATTCCAAACTAATATGAAATTTTTTAGAATGTCCATCTATATATCGATCTTATACACTTAAAAGTACGGTAAGAAAGAAACGGCTAGCTACTTAATTGCAAAATGAGGTGCAGTCCTTTTAACCTATGGGTGTAGATCTTATACTCTCTAGTCTCTATTAGTGACTACGTTAGAAGGTAAAATGATACGGAGTAATATTTATAAGTAGTAAATTTTTATTTAATTAATTGAGCATGACAACAAAATAGCTATGGACTCAAAATAAAAACTGACTTAATTTATTATGACCCTTTACTGATTAATTTAAAAATAAACTTTACTTAAAGTTTACATTCGGGTAGCAATTATGGACTTAATTTTTACGAAAATCAAAGAGTTGCAGATTCCACATGGATCTGGTCCAAGTAATTAAGCTAGGCCAGGGAGGGATGTTCAAAAGCATTCATTCTCCCTTTTGCTGTTTTGGGTACCTGCAAGAACAGGAAAAAAAAAACTCATTTCACTACACTTTGGGGATTCACAATTTCACTTTATGTGACATCTGTTTTTAAATTAGGGTTTTTTATTTTTTTTACCCTCAATTAAGTACTGCCCACCATTATTGCTTTTTCAGCTTCTTTAAAGATTGGGTGTAAGAAAGCCCAGGATTTGGACAAAAGTTTGATACAGAATCCCAGTTTAGATGTGGGATATATAAGTAATAGTAAATGCTGCAGAGACTCTGGCCTGGCATGGGGTGGTGAGGATGAAGGTGAGGTGTATGATGGTTTGCCTGGGTAAAGATATGGGTTTGATTAATTTAAAGAGAGTCAAGAATTTTGTTTAATTAGTTGGTAATTGTAAGATTGTATTTTCTATAGGTCGATGAGATACATTTTACGATTTACTGACGATATATTTAGTTATTTTAAGGAGTGGAATTTTAGATTTCATGAAAATTAGGGTGAGCAAAAAAATGACCAACTATATAACTGAGAATCCATAATCTAATCCATTGAAATTTTTAGTTTTTTTTTGTTCATTTATTTATTATTATTATTATTATTATTATTATTATTATTATATTATTATTATTATTATTATTATTATTATATTATTATTATTATTATTTGGTTATTTAGGTTTTTCAGTAGGTTAGCCACTGCAGCAACATTAAGCAACGGTCTCGGAAACAGTCCGTTCAAAAAAGATTCCAACAGAGTTGTTTGTTAATTCCGTGAGGACCCAGTTACCATTGAGAAAAAAAACCTGAAACTCTACTAAATATCAGGATGAGAACTAAAAGTCTGGATTGATTAAGAATAAAGAACAGTACGGAATATAAATACAAGTACAGGGTGAATCCTAGTAACACAATAACAAAGTCTTAATAGTTATGCCTATTTATTTAATGGTTTGAGACTTCAATGTGTATTTACTATATGGGTATTGTAGTGATCTTATGAAGTTGAAAAAATATAATTTTATTTCAGTTTTTCAGTCAGTTATGATTATGTTAATTTTTTTAGTATTTTTTGATTATTAACTTGAAAATAGATTCGAAATTTGATTGTTGCACGCGCCTAGATGAAAATGAACAGAAGACAAATTTCATATTGAAATATTAGAATAAAGACTTAGATGCTCCTTAAATTGTCCAATGTTTCTTTATTATTTATTCATATTTAATATTAATTTAAAATATCTTAGAAAACCCCTTTAATTTTTTTTTCTAATTATAAAGAAATGGAACCCCTAATAAGAAATTTTATATATAATTC
>VALG01017614.1:0-21254 GCA_009835305.1 Ipomoea purpurea
TCGCCGTGTTTTTGTGACGGCTAACGACCGGCGGCTCACCGGCGAGCGCAGAGGGGCAGTCCATGTGAGAGTAGAGCCACATGTCAATACAAGGAGCGTGAAAAGAGTGGTTGCATTTGGGAAGTCGTCGGACCTCCTCGCCGTCCTCGAACGCCGACAAGCAGACAGCACACTCGTTAACCTCGACGCCCTCATTCTTGTACCGAAACTGGACACTCTAGGTTGAGGTTGATGCTGCGGCTGTCGGAGCTCCGGAAGCTGACAAAGCTGGTGCCGTCGCCCGCCCATCCTCAGACTCCTCAGCCGCGTCCGGCGCCGGCTCTCGGCGCACCACCGTATGATGAGGAGGTTTGTAGAGCGCGAGAACGATGGCGGCGGTGCCGATGACGACGAGGCGTAGTATAACATGGGGAGATTTGATTTGGGATGAGAAGATGGTGGGGTGGGAGGAGGAGGATGAGAAGTAGAGTTGGTTGGTGAAGCTGCCATAGCCTCCTTGATGAATGATGAGTGATGACAAATATAATTTGTCACGTCAAAATGTTTATCATTTCCAAGGTTGAAGTATCAAAATCTGCGCTATCCAGATATGTATTATCTTATTGCTTCAAATTAAATTAATACTTAATAAATGAAAAAAGATATTTTAAGTGAGTTTAATCTTAAATAGTAAACTAGTGGTTTAATGGTATATATATATATATATATATAATATTATATATATATATTATATATTAAAGAAAAGGTGTAAATAAGGGAAGTTACTAGAGATAATTATTCAAATTTAATTTGGTTATTGTTTAGTCGAGTTCATGCTTGAGAAGTATTTTAATACTTCGTTTCGTTAAAACAGTTTGCGTATCTAATTTATTTTCTTAGTAATACAAGTATAATATTATAACTAGATTTTGTAAAATATTTATTATTATAATTTTTGTATCCAAACAATAAACTTTTAGACTTTTACTCTTTAAGCATTCACTTAAGTCAAGTTGAAGCTTTAAATTTTGACTAATTGAATCCTTCTAACTCAATTACCCCCTCCCCTATATATATGACATTTTATCCTATTAAAATCATTTTGTTACGTTTACATAATTACATTAAATTTATCCTATTTCATTATTAAATGAATCATTTTATTAGGTAGTAATAGAGCCGATTAATTAATGAATAATAAATAAAAATCTTTATCACGACATCATGTTAAATATTTTTTTAAAGGAAAATAGAAACATTTTTCATATACTTAAGAGTTAGGACATCCCCAATAGAAAAATTTTAGATGATTTTTGCAACTTTTATATTCATGTAGAAAAGGGGTCTCGGATCTCAGGCCTATAGCGCTAAGCAATGTGATTTACAGAATTATGGCTAAAATGATTTCAGCCAGGATGAGTCACTCATGGATGATATTATTTCTGATACACAGAGTGCATTCATACCTGACAGATTGATTACGGATAATTTTTAGATAGCGGCAGAGGTTGACCACTTTTTGAATAGAAAACAATGTGGAAAGATGGGATGGGGGTGCTTTAAAGCTGGATATGGCAAAAGCGTATGACCGTATGGAATGGCCCTTCCTGCGAAACATGTTAACAGCTTTGGGTTAAATAATATATGAGTGGAGCTTATCATAACTATGTGTGACTACTGTGTCATATAATATCAAACTGAATGGAACCCGAGGTTTGCTAATCATCCCATCTCGCGAACTCAGGCAAGGTGACCCATTATCCCCGTATCTGTTTATTATTTGTGCAGAGAGACTATCTTTATTGCTACAACAGGCACAGGTTCAGGGAGCAATTCATGGGTGCAGAGTTGCAAGGGGTGCACCTTCTATTTCACATTTATTCTTTGCTGATGACAGCCTATTATTTTTTTAAAGCAAATGTGCAGGAAGCAAATGCAATAAAGCAGTGTTTGACACGGTATGAAAATTTATCTGGCCAAGTGGTAATTATATAAGTCCAGCATATGCTATAGCAAGAACACACAGGATGATAGTAGGGAGGAAGTGGCGCAGATACTTGGGGTTACTCAAGCACCAAACTTTGGAAAATATTTGGGACTCCCCCTCATTTGTAGGAAGGAATAAAAAAGCAGCTTTTTCGTATATTGAGGATAAGATAAGGCAAAGAATCCTAATCTTGGAATAAGAAGTTGTTATCGCAAGCTGGTAAGGAAGTCTTGTTGAAAAGTGTGGCCCAGGCAATGCCCACTTTCTCAATGAGTGTCTTTTTATTACCTATGGGGGATTTGCACAGCTATTGAGCGAACCATGAACCGGTATTGGTGGGGATCTGGGAATGAACGAGTAATCCATTGGAAGGCATGAGACAAATTGTGTATACCAAAGAAGTATGGTGGCCTGGGTTTCAAAGAACTGCATGCATTTTAATATAGCGATACTGGGCAAACAAGCATGACATTTTCTAATAAAGCCTGACTCTTTGGTCTCACGAGTTTACAGAGCGAGATATTACCCACAAAGGGACCTTTTATGATGCCAGGTAGGAAATAACCCCAGTTTCTGTTCGCGCAGTATAATTGCAGCTCAGAGCATGATTTGAACGGAACGAGGCGCAGAATTGAAAATGGAAAGACAACCCTCATTTGGGACCACCCATTGTTACAAGATGAACAAGACCCAATGGTTCATACTGATAAGCCCATATTTAAGTAATGCAGCAGTGTTGGGATTAATTGATCATGAGACACAGACCTGGGATCCGGATATTTGGACAGATATTTTTATTCCTACGGATGTGGCTAGGATAAAAAAGATCCCAATATCACCGGATTATGAGGATTTGTGGTATTGGCATGGTGATCAGGTAATTATACTGTTAATCAGGGAGGTAATTATACTGAGGTAATTATACTGTTAAGAGTGGCTACAAAGCAATTGTGGGAAATCTCAATGATAATACAGGCACTCATAATTGGTTGCGCCTATGGAAATTAAAAGTTCCCCCCAAATGGAAAACATTCTTGTGGAAGGCTTTGAGTGGTATCCTCCCTACTAACAACAATTTGATTATAAAGAGGGTGGAAATCCAACCAACATGTGCTATGTGTGGGATAATGGATGAAGACACAATGCATGCTTTAGTAACATCTGGTTATGCAAGTTCCATTTGGGCTCAATCTCACCTTCCAATCCCCCATGATAGCAACAAATATTTTCATACTTGTTAGTGATCTATTAAATATTTTAGACACTAAACCAAATTTTCACGCAGCTGCAATCTTATATCATATTTGGAGAGCCAGAAACGAGCGGTATGGGATGCGTGTCTACCGCGACCACGAAAAGTGTAGCCTTGGCCGAAGCCACCGCACTTGCATGGCAAAGAGTCCACCACACCACACTCAGAAACGGACCGCCGGGCTGCCGCACAAAGCCATGCTACCGCCATTGCCGTGAACACGGCAGCAGGCAGCAGCACATCACGGCCAATGCCGTGACTGCCATGGGACTGCCGAAGAGGACACACTGATGGAGCTACCGAGCCGAGACGGAGATGTTATGTCGATGCTGGATTCATGCCAGCTACAGGAAAGGCTACGGTTGGCGGCGGTTTTGTTCAACGAGGAAGGTGGATATGTACGGCATTCAGTGCACCCTTATCAGATTGTCTCTCCCCGCTTATGCGTGAGGCAATAGCATTGTAAGGAAGCCTATGTCTTGGTTATGGAATCGTGGAGAGCGCTCAGTACACAATACTCACAGATTGCTTGACCCTACAACAGTATTTGACAAATCAAGCTATCACAGTCGGTACTTACGTTGGCTATGCCAATTGATGGCTTGTAGAGCAATGCATTATTTCTTTTCGATTATTGTTCAGTTAAACTTTATTCCTAGATCAGAGAACTATTTAGCTCATAGTTTAGCGGCTTCATGATTTAATTCTTCTACGATTATGTATTCGGAGATGTCCTCCAAGCTCTATTTCCTGAGTACCTTAATATATGCCTTATTGGCCACCCTTGTCAAAAAAAATTCATGTAGAAAAAAGAGAAGACTTGATTCCTCTTCAAGACTTTTTTTTTTTTTTTGGAATTTACTATCCCCAAAAAAAACCAAGCCGCGCGTTAGATCTACTAATCTTTTTTTCTTCATTTCCCTTCTTTCTCCTAATTACCTCCACAAAAACCAACTAAAGTCTCTATTTATTGAGGATGCTCTCAAGAATGGAGAAAGAGAATAGAAGGAAGTCAAGGAACACTTTACTTCACACTTGGGTTAATGCAGAATAAAAGAAATCGACGGCCGGTGATACCTTCAGAAAAATAAAAGAGGAATAACCTCTTTTTCTTTCTTTTTATTTTCTTTCATATATATTTTAAAATTTTAAAGTAATTTGATCCTTCTCAAACTAAAATATAAAGGGCAAAGGAATAAGAAGAAAAGAAAAATATATATTCTTTCTTTACGTGCAATACCAGTGCCGTAATTCCATAGATAAAATTTATTTACTTGTAAGTGAAAATTTTAAAAACTTGTACAGCAAAGAGATAAAAAAAAAAACAATTAAAGGTCTTAACATATTATAAAATTGTCGAAAATCAAATCAAATCTTGATCTTATTGGGTGAAAAAGACAGTTTGTTGTGAGTAGGCCATCAAATAGAACCGTTGGTTTGCCCTTGAATTATTAGATTAATAATTGATAAAGATTATAATGTAAGTATGAAAGTATGTAAAATTATCGCCTTGGCCTGGCCAGAACTCGAATTATAATTTAACATTATTCAATATGGTGAATGGGTTTATCGATAGAGGTGACTAAGCAGTGACAAGTATAGTCACAAGTAAATTTTTATGCTACTATTTGAGCAATTATTAAACTCTTTCCGTGGCGAAGTAAGTAATATGTTTGATAGTAATGCAAACAATTCATCTGTTCGCTTCTACCAACTATAGGAAATTGAGATCTTGACAAAAATGTGGTAACTCGAGGCTCCTTTATGCGCTTGTCAAGATTCCAACACACTGTATCCTGGTGAGTTTTCAAGTAGGTCTGAGCCTCTATAGGGTTAAGACAGTGAATACTATATAGTATGTAGTGGTATAAGTAATATAGGTACGTAGTATATATAGCTATATAGTGTTGCTTAAATAAAGAATACCTTGTCTGAGATAGTCGCATTCAAATTGACAAGTGTGTAAAAATTTGTACATTTAAAAATATCAAACTTTAGTAATTATTACAGATCTTAAGGTTATATAATAAAACTATTTTATTAAAATACTAAACCACTGGTTCTAGCAGAAAAAAAAGTGCGTATGATTCCCAACGTTGTATTCGTGTTTGTATATTGTTCAGACGTTACTTACCTGTGAAGCATGCACGGTGGTAGTTCCCGCTCATTTATTTGATGAGGTTTAATGCGGCGAGAGGTAGTTGAATTGGATTGACGAGTAGGAGGTAGGTGGAGGTATGTGATATATGTATATAGATTGATGATGGTTAGGTATTGAGTGTAGGTATGGGCGTTAGATGGTTAAGGCTCTTAAGTTCCGCACCACCAAGCCAAGCGGATACTTAGATTAAACGTGAGTCAGACGGAAAAGGAAGAGGCTCGATGCGATCAAAGCAGAGATCAGCATACCGACGACTGTTATATTTTAAGTATCTCAATAATAGATGGTGTGTGTTGATGATCTAGATGAATAGATAGTAGAGGCATAATTTTGGAAGTTTTTTTTTGCGCCGCGTTTTTTGTTGTTTTATGTTTCCTTTTTTAGTATGTTGGTGCGGTTATTACGAATTTACAGACTATCAGAATCTAGTGGTGGGATAGAGAGTTGGTAGTGATTTGGTGTAATTAGGTAATGAGAGAGCGAAGTGAGCGAAGGGGTAATTGCGGAGGGAGTTAGTGTAGCATAAGGAGTTTGTACAGTTTTAAGTGTTAATGCTACGAAGTGATAGCGTTGGTGTGCGATTTACAATGGGTTTCATAGATTTGAGTGGATGCCAGAGTATGGGAGGAGCGTATCTGTGGATTTAACGGCGCCGCGCGCCGCTGGGAATTTAGTCTGAAATTACTTTTTGTAAGTCAATAGTTTAGACTGTCTGGATTTTATGATTTTACAGCTATATTTTAAGCCTTGATTACGATGTAATTTAGTGTTGGACGTTGACAGTAGGATGTCCTAGATGTGATAATTTCCTATCGCGTGTTAATCTTCAGGGTTAGATGTTCATTGGGCTTCGCGTTTATGAAAGGCTCCAGCGTAGAAGGGAATGGAGATCGTCAGGTCACTCAAACAATTTCAAGCCCTAAGATAGTAAAGATAAGAATAGAGGAAAATTTCCGTACAATTTTTTAAGATAGTGGTTTGTTTTGTTGGATTTGATGCCCATAGAGCTGTCCAAAACGGACCAACCCGTAGTTGCCGTGTCCGGGTTGGGTACATGGTTTGGGTTGGGAGTGTCTCAGACGCCGTCCCGTCCAACGCCGTTTTGCCCGTGGTAAGCGGCGCGGGGATGGTGATACGGAGTAGGTGGTAGAGGTGGATGTCCATGGTGTTACACGGCGGCGCGAGAGTGTATTACGCCGTTTGGGTTGTAGTATCCTGCACCCATCCCACCCCGAAAGAACTACTCTAATGGAGTAAATGATATTTTAATAGGAAATTAAAACTGCATGTTGGCTACATCAGACTTACAACCGCTTGACTGGTCATAAAATATCTATGTTATGGTATTTAATTATTAAAACTAACTTGATTCAATACATGTGACTTTTTTTTAATATAAGAGCGATAGTATCGGGTCTTTAGTGACATAGCACAGATTAATGATAAATTCACATCAAAGATAATAATTTATATTATATAAACTTTATAAACTTAATATATAGTAATACAAATAAAGAAATTTTACTATAAGATATAATATGGGAATAAATTAAATAATTATAATATGTAACTACAGTTATTTAAAAATTAAGAGATTATTAAGTTTATAATGGTGGTTATTATGTTATATGTTGTTATAACATAAATTGTATTAAATAGTAAAAATGTATGAAACAGTATTTAGTTCATCGTGAGTTTAATGTTGTTTGGATTGGAGAATAGTCTTGCTACTAACTTAGAGGTATGGGTTAACATGGGTTCAATTTCCTAAGAATATCAACAATTATTAATATTTAATCATAAAAGAAACAAAAAAAAAAGCGGGCCTGTCACGGCTGCCGTTAGCCGTCAAACCCTCCTGACACGAGTGGGTTGGGAAAATCCCAGACCCTTTAGAAAAACGTCTGGGCTCTCTGTCCCGTTATTCCATTGTATATCCCAGAGACGCACAGCCCATAGGACCGGGCTGTGCACCGTTATAGACAGTCTATGCCCTGTCCGTGTGAGAGAGCATGAGTAGCCGAAGTATGGCATATAAGGCAGTAGTAATGAGAAATACCAATTAAGGATCCTTGATGGTACCTAATGTACACTGAGACATAATTTTTAACACAACGACATTAAATTGTTAAATAAAATCATACGCACTAAAAAAAAGTTGTGTAAAACCATCAAAGTCTATGACTAAATTGAACATAAAAAATCATTTAGGACTAAATTGAATAAAACCACCATAGTCAAGGACTATATTGGGTATTAACTCTTTTTTCCTATATTTTATCGTTTCTCTATGGCCACTACCATAAGGCATAACGTACTAATTACTACAATTTTATATGCTTCTATAATATATTTCGTGTGTGGAAGGGGAGAGGCGGGGAGTTGATTAATAAGAGATGCCGAAGTGGCAAAGAGATAAACCTTATCCACCATAGCCAAAGTGGAGAAGTTGCCACGTAGGATTGGGGATGGCAAGCTCCACGCATTCTCCTCATTTTCACCTCTCGTTGAGAATCCCACACAATCTTCTCCTATCAAAAACATCACACCATATACTCTTATCACATTCAGCAAATTGTGAGTAGAGAAGAAAGAAACTGCGGAGCATAGAGAGCTAAGCTTCTGAAAGCAAAATAATGGCCTCTACCTGTGCGGTTTCCATGGCTATGCCATTGACCATTGCGGCCCCGAAGAGGCAAGCAACTGCTGCTGCTGCTGCCGCCTTCTTGAAGCCGATGCCGGTGAGGGAATCCAAGGCAGTTGGGGCGTCAAGAGCAGCAGGGAAATTTGAAGTCAGGGCCTCGCTCAAAGAGAAGGCTGTGACTGGATTGACAGCAGCTGCATTGACTGCTGCCATGGTGATTCCAGATGTGGCTCAGGCTGCTGATGGTGTTACCCCGTCTCTCAAGAACTTCTTGCTCAGCATTGTTTCCGGAGGGGTTGTGCTCGCTGCCATTCTTGGTGCTATTATTGGTGTCTCCAACTTCGATCCTGTCAAGAGAAGCTAAGAAAGAAAGAATCCTCAGATGTAATTCTTACCTTTTCCCGCCTGTCTGTCTTGTGTCCGTCCTGATGACCTATCATCTCTGTAGCTGTAATTTTCCAGACATGTGAATGCAATTCAAGATCTTATTTTCCCTGCTGCACTCTATTTACTTTTTCTATTTTACTTTAATGGCAGTGCAAACAGAAAAATAAATGTAATGAGAATGTAAGAACTAATACATTCAATATTTAGAAAGAATATATATGTTTCTGGATTACAATATCTCAAATATTTAAACTACGTTAGACATTTAAGCATGTCACAAATAACACACCTTACAGCAGTGGATAAAAATGAACTCTCAGTTGAGTACATGAATTCTTGGTAGTACTTCACAAGTGAAAATCATCCTAAAGTATAAAGCTTTTGCAATAGGAATCTCCAATTTGCCTTCAACTATTATCAAAAGATGAAACTTACAGTAAATCTAGCAGATACCTACTTTCCCGAGAATGATCAACTCTCTCAGCCTTGACAACTGTAATCTTTACCCTTTGTTCATCACCATAGTTTTCCTCTTTGATTTTAAGTCTAAACAGAAACTGTGTGAAGATGCTTTTTTTTATAATTTCGGAGAATCTGGTATCATCCTCCTCATCACACTTCATCATGTACAACTCCTTAGCTGAGCAACCCAAAAGCTCTTCCCCTGATTCCTGGAAGGCAGTTACCCACGTTAGCCCAGTATGATCCAGAATTTGACCTTGAATAAGGTACCTGTAATCACACTCCTCAAATTCTTGATTGCACCGGTCACATATCCATCTTGAATTTCCTGACTTAGTAACTTTTTTGTTACACTGTCTATCTCCAATCATCAAGGGGCACGCGGTGTAACAGAAGGTGTCAGTCTTGATGAAAGTCAACGTTGCCTTAACTGTAACCCAGTCTGGCTTATCTGACCTTCCAAGGCCTTCATCCTTTATCTGAGAGATAGTTTTACGTATTCATTCTTTGAAATTGAAGGCATAAGTTCCCTAGATATAGAATGTGAAGCTACATCTTTTCCTCCTTGGTCAAACCATTGCCTAAGACTGAAAGCCTCAGGAAAATCTGGATTTATGAAAAGCTGAGTCGCAGAGATTGTTCCTATAGACTTTCCACTGAAATCATTTACTTTCCGGCTTTGACTGCTAAAACAGGGAAGAAACCAGAGTCTACCATTTCCTGCAGTTGTTGCCCCTCTCTGTTACAGAAATCTCCCCAAAGTGTCAATTCCACACTCCGACCAGATTGATCCTTCAGATTCAGGATTCTTCTTTGAGTCTCCATTCCATTCTTGCGCAGGATGGGAACAGAAGGATTCACACTTATTACAATTCCAATTACATCTAGTATGGAATTGTTTCAACACTCCCAATTTCACTAATAGGCCTAAAAGAGAACTGTTGTCTAGGTATTGAAGGGTCTTCATCTGGACATTGGTCCACTGTTGAAGATGTTTCCAACAGTATCTCCCACTCATTCTTGAGATGATTAAAGTTCTTCTGTGCAGGTTTTAAGCTGCCTTTTGATATAATGTAAACTTTCCCAACTTCAATTTTATCATAAAACCGGTCAAGAACAGCATTGAAGCAGGTTACCACGTATTTCTCCACCTTCAGAATCAAGGAGATCAAATGAGAAAACTTTTCCATCTCCCCTAGCATTGTTGTAGCGACGAATATCACCTTTTGCAGTCACCCTAGCCTTAATAGCCCACCGACCCTGATAGGGATTCAAAGCAGCAATAGGAATGATGCGCGCTGGTGCTTCATTTTTCATGATTGCCCCATGGCCTTTATAGTTTGGAGGTGGTTGGTATGCTGGTTGAATAATTGGGCGGTTGCTCTGAAAATTATTGTCAACACTTTGGGAGCTCAAATTATTGCTGTTGGCAATGCTTGTTTGCCTGGAACTTTGAGCAGCCATATTGCTATTCCCGTTGAACAATGCAGGCCCAGAAGTTCTGTTGGGAGTTGGTTTCTGATTCCTAAATCAGTTTCTAAATGTACTTTTGGATTCCCAATTGTTTCACAGTCTGGTATGATAGTTCCATATTGAGGATGACAACAATTCCTGCATCAAGGTGAGGTTATGGTTTTGTTTCAAGAAGCAAGACTAAATATAGAAAAATAACTTGAATGTAACAAACAGTTTTAAATTCTCAGACTAACTGATACAAAATTAAAGAATTTTTAGCAATTTAATCTCCTCTTATGATTTGGTAATCAAGTAGCTGAACTATCAACACTTGATAATGAGAAAGTATTTTAATTCTTAAATCAATATTAGAAATCCAAACCAAGATTAAATAACAGCATCATTCAGCAGTAATAGCTGTTAAAATACACAATTGCATTGCTGCAGAAAGTCAGAAACAAACTTTACACACAAGTCTATGGGGCAAAAGATCAAAATCATTAAGATTACGTCATTAGAAAAAGGCTTCTACAAGTCCAAAACAATAAATCAGTGGAAGACTTTGCAGTATCATCACACATGCAATTCTTCAGTCTGCTGACTAGAACAGCATACTTTCAACCTTTTCTTCCAGGTATCATCACCATATTTTAATACTATTATTACTATTTAGGTGAGGGGATGATTTTTCCTGCACATTCACAGTGAGGAAAATCACTGCAAAAATCCATCAATTTAAACATATACTCACATGACAATCAATATATATACATATATTCATGTGAAAAACTTAGGATTTGCCCATATCTGTCACAGCAATGTGAGAATATTTACAGACACACACAAACAAAAAACAGGCACATATGCAATTCAATAATATTATTTTTTGAGGAGCAATTCAATAATATTATTAATCACAATAGCTAATAAATATTCCATAACCAAACACCTTTAGTAGACTCGTAAATTTTGATTTTCTTTCTACGGAAACGGAACCATGATGATAATTCAAGCGGAAATTCATATGGTTTAGAAATGAAATTCTAGCATCGAAGGTATTTATTGATAGAAATGAGAGTCGTACTTGCGATTTTGAACAGTGCTGCAGATGTAATCGATCAACTGGACAACGGAACCGGTGCGAACGCGGCGTTTTGACTCCGGTCATTGAGCTGAGTAGCGAGCATCGCGTGCTGAGTCGAGACTGAATCGGAGAGCAGGAGGCGGTAACGCTCCTGCGTGCTGCCAATGAGCTTGATATCCAAAACCTGAACCAGCGGCTTGGAGTTGACGTCGCGTCGTTGATAGCCGGGATCGCATTCGCCGTTAAATTCACCGGCGGCATTTGGAAATTGGAACCCTAAGCTGACGTGTATCGGTGTATGTAATTGGAGAATTGTGAAGACTTCGGAGAGGCGAATTTTTGGAAAGTTTGGAGGGCAGTTGATTACCAAAAATGGGTTCAGTCTCTGGATTGGGTATTTATAGAGGAGATTGGATGACGAAATGGCGGGGGTGCAACCGACCCTTCGTAACCACTAACCAGGCAGTTGGAAACTTGGAACTTGGAAGACGATTTTTTCATGGGCTTGGACTTAGGCCTATTTAAATCACTACTGTGAATCATGGGCTTTGGCCAAAATCTTGTCTTAAATTTTTATAAATTTAGGCTGCGTTTGAGCTTGGATTTGTTATGCCATGGATCCGTGTCAACCTTACAAGGTGAATACGGGTCCAATATAACGTCGTTCTATAATTTAGGAGTAATGGTGTTGTTAGTGGCCCGTTTTATCTTCACTAATTAATTTTTTTAAAATAAAAATTGTCAAATTGTGAATATGGAGTTCTGTAATTATGAACATAGAGTTCAGTAATTATAAACATAGACTTTGGGAATGAAACTGTCGAATTTGAAGACAAACGTCGTTAAAGGTGAAAGAAAGCAATTTTATTTTTTTTTTAAATTGACACGGTTCCACATCATATTTTGCCTTTGAGTTTGTTACCATCGCCTTTCAATCATTATTGCGTGAACAAAAAATATACGGTCCAAAATACATAAAATACATTATTGTAACACATAAAGTACATTATAAATTATTCTAATTCATAAAATACATTATTTTATCTTAGAATGTTTATTATTCTAATACATACACAGAGTAAAAATATTTTTTAAAACATTAAAACAACGTTTTTTGGACAATAATCTACCAATCATTATTGTGTGGACCATGGTCCACATAAATTGTGTGGACCATATTTTGTCTACTGTAAAATAATGTACATTTAGTACAAAAATAATGTACATTCAAGTATAAAAATAATGTACATTTAGTATATTAAAATATACATTTTATTATGGTCCATATAACATTGTGTGGAACATAATTTGCCATAATCCACACGCCTTTTGCCTCGATTTTTCTTCTTCTATTATATGCATGGCACTATGGCACAATCATTATTGTGTGGACCATGGTCCACACAAGTTATGTAGACCATATTTTGTCTATTGTAAAATAATGTACATTCAGTACAGAAATAATGTACATTCAGTACAGAATAATGTACATTGTATTCAGGGGATATACATTATTTTTGTTCTGAGTGTACATTATATTGTATAATGTATTTCATACAAAAATAATAAATATCTAGTATATTAAAAATGTACTTTTTGTTATGGTGCACAATAACATTGTGTGGTCCACACAATAAATTTGCTCACTATGGCAGCCAATGAAATTAATATCTGGCAATATCTAGGTTGGCCCTTTCTAAGGTTTTGTTTGGGCTTGAATATAATTTTAGGCGGCACATTCTTTGTCCCATAAGCCAATCATTAAAAAAAAAAAATCATGTAATTCATTTTAATAAATATTTAATACAAAGTATATATTAAAAATGAACACGTATGTTAGTGAGTTATTTTGCAATGTTGTTCATGCCCGCAGTATAATGATTATTGCACTGTAAAACTTTCTTTTGAAAAAAGAAAAGAAAAAAAGGAAGGGGATTACCTTGAACAAAAAACTCATCATCTTATCACATTTGAAGTAGAACCAGACCAAATTATTTCTAACTCTTCTTCTCTTAGGATTGCCTCGAGAGGATTGTCAAACCCACATTAATCTTGAATTAATATCGAATTTAGTCTTGATTTTTTTCACAATTTAGTCTTAAACGTCTTTTTGTGCTTAACTGGGACATCGACTTTAATAGTTTTTCCTAATTGAGTCTTCGGTTGTTAGAATCAATGACTAAGTCAAGAAAACCACTATATTCAATGACTAAATTGAGTTTTAACCACTATAATCGAAGATTAATTTAGGTAAAACCACTACAGTCGAAGGTTAAATTAGATATTAATAGAGGAGAGAAATTACCAGCTAAAACTTACAGAGGTCTCAAAGAGAAAAATCGTCAAAGTCGAGATCAATTAAGCCAAAAAGACATTTAGGATTAAATTTAAAAAAAAAAAAAATCACTTTAATAAAAAACTAAATTGGGTATTAAGTCCATTAATCCTCTAGCATGCAAAGTTGCTTCCTCTACTAATCAAATTTCTATTATTTCCCTAACAATTGTATTGGACTCACATTCCATTACTTTTTGCAATTTCTCCTTTACACATCTCCTCCCAAAAGTTTAGCAAACCCCTAGTTATTCCCTCAATGAAATATTTAAATTGCTGGTTTACAATTTGTTCATATTACTTCATGTAACCTTTTGCCCATGCAAGTTGAATGCCTTGAGAATCTCCGGGCCTCTACCTCATATTTTATACTTTCTCAATCATTTTTAGCTCAAAGAAATAAAGCCTCCACCATCAAAGTTTGATCCTATATGTGACCATCAGAGTTCCATCACAAATCTTTAATCACATTAAACAAAAAATCTTTGATTTCATTTTTTTTTTCTATTCAATTAGTACATTTTCACATAAATAGATGCTAAGTGTAATATTATTCAATCTCATTACCTGTTGAAACACCTCCCCCAATTCCCCAACCATACTCATGTACTCATCAAACACATTTTAATTTGAAATAAAGCTCGAATACACCACTGAACTGCAAAAATAATAATAATAATAATAATATAACTAATAATATAATAATAATAAATAATAATAATAATAAATAAACCACATAGGCCAATTGTGTCACTCGATCTTTAAAAACTACAATTGGACTCCTTAATTTAGCCAATTCTTCCCATTTGCCTGGATTCAGTTAGCTAATTGTAAAAAACCAAACAGCCACCACGGATACCTATGTGAAATTTTAAAATTAATAATATATATATATATATATATATATAATATATATATATATTATATAGTTAATATATATATATTATTATAGAGGCTAAAAGAAGAAGATGGGAAAGGGTTTTTATTTTTAATTTATTTTTAAATTATTTTTAAAAAGTTTCACATAGCTAAAGTGTGTAGTGATAATCGTTAGTAATCCTGGCTCAACCAGGCAAATTAAAAGAATTTTCATGAAATTGGTTAATTTTAAGAATCAATTTATAGATTTTTTTTTTAAAAAAATTAAGTGGATCTAATTGTATTCTTTTTTATTGTTGTTTGAGAATATATATATTTGAGCCTTATCCCAATAACTTATTAAATCAATTTAAATTAATTAATCGAATTCAACGAAATGAAATTATGGAATGCCAAAGAAGAAATACTATTATTATCATATGCATTGCTATACGTAATGAGCAATTGCAGTCTTTTTTCTTCCTTGTTCCTTTCTTTAATTTCTATTATATGTAATTGAGTTGTGTTGCGTGGATTGCCATTGTGATAAGATCAAAAAGGCAAACATTTTAATTTGGACCCACAATACTAATGCATCTCCAAAAGTGCCAATTATTAGCACTTCTTTTGAATTGGAGGCTGAAAGAATTGGAATAATTTGTCAAATTAATTTGCTTCTGCAATGGAAAATAATATCATATCATATCAACAACCACAATACAAGACACGCCATCACATGTTCTTTAGAGCTATTATTAATTATTAATTTGTTGCTTATACGAAGAACAAGCCAATGAATTGATCTAATCGGAACCACATATATATACAATTGGTATTATAATCATTTTTATTTGAATAATATATACATGAATATATTTTTACAATGGCACAAAATTCATACTAACATCGGCTTACTTTGATTATGTACGTGTTTGCGCCAGTTAATTTATAAATAATTAATAAATAAAATAAATTAAATAAAATGTTGCCCAGAAAAAAAGTGGTCGAGTGGATGGGCATAACTTTTTCATGGACTAAAGGTTAGCAAATTTGACTTTCTCCAAACCCATCGCCGATTGCAATTAGAGTGTATATAATCTCCCTAGTAACGGGCATCACATATGAACATGAACAAGAACAAAAACAAAACAAAAGCAAAAAAAAACAAAAAAAAAAAAAAAAAAACAAAAAACAAAAACAAAATAAAAAACAAAAAAAAACAAAAAACAAAAATTAACATGACTAATCACCATATCAAGGAAAATAAATGTATACTGAACAACATCATTCCTTCATGATGCCAACATCGGTTTAGGTTTTATTTTATCTTGTAAGAACAACAAATAAGTCAAATTAATATTTATTTTGATATAAAATAAATTAAATATTTATCAATGCATGGTTGCAATATTACCCAATTTATGTTATCATATAAGAGACGAAAATACTTATTGTATCTTAAGTAATACAAATTTTATGACATAGTTTTGATAGAAAGTATTAATTTGGAAAAGGGCAAATTTAAAAAAATAAAAATAAAAATTCCATAGAATCTGATCACATCAGTAACAATTTAGAATTTGGATGTAACGCAAATTAAAGGGGCAGAAGCGGATCCCATGTACTTTAACTTTCAACTAGATTTCATGCATGCATTTGTCTTTCAAAATCGTATCATTTGTTACGTTGGCGATTCCAATTTCATGTGCGAATGATTCTGATCTCCAAGTACGATATTAAGAATGAAATGAATGAATAATATATATAATATATATATATATATATATATATAATATATATAATATATATATATATATATATGGTCAGGTTCCTGTGAGGTTTAGGTCTTCCCGTGCGGTCAGTGGCGGCATACACCATTAGGTATGCAAAATGCACACACAGTGTTCGTAAATACACCATTATGTGTGGTGTATTTTTTTTGTTGTGGTGTATTTTTGACATTTCATTCTGGTGTATTTTCGAATACTGTATGGTGCATTTATACATATCTAATGGTGTATGCCGCACTGACCGCACGGGAAGACATGACCTCACAGGAACCAAAATATATATATATATATATATATATATATATATAATATATATATATATATATTATATATATATATAAATATATATATTATATATATCATGGATGCACTCAGGTGCGAATAAGTGGCCCAGGAGGGAAATATGCCAACGAATTCGCGCACGACACGTGTTCAAATCTAATAGATTAAAAAAAAAGTCAAGCGCACCTACTTTCACTTATATAAGTGCAATGTAATTTCGGCTTGTTAACATTCATGCATCTACTTATAACTATAAGTACAACTTACTTATAATTATAGTGCATTTAGTATTGATGCTCAGTGTAAATTTTACTTGCACCTATAAATATATTTTACATGCACTTGTAATACATTTTACTTGCCTTAATATTCATTATTTACGAAAATGTCACCGCATTTTTTTAATCCATTAGATCTGGACACGTGTCGCGCGCGTTGATTCGTTCGCATATTCATTCGCTAAGTCGCTTCAATTCGCACTGAGTGCATATATATATATATATATATATTGTATAATACTATATATAGTATCTATATATAATACTATATATATATATATATATATTAATATATATATATATATATTAATATATATATAGAATGAATTGCCCTGTGTAAAAAAAATGATAAGATATGATTGTCCAAATCAAAGTGATACTACAGTTTAGATTTACGTGTGATAATTTTGTAAATTTTTTCAATTAAAGTGGCACAATTTTATTACTACATAAATTAAAAATACAATATTCAAAACACATGCCACGTATACACACATGTAAGTGCATTGTTGCCTCTTGTATAAAATACATATAAAAAAAGTTTTTAGGAAAAATTTTAAGTTTGTACCGGATTAGGTGAGGACAATGTCTCCAATAGTAGTCAAAAGTCAAATCATTTGTCATTTATTTTGGGGTTGTATCCAATAATTAGCACCTTAAAATTTTTCTCTGAGTTTGTGACTAAATTTTTTTTATGGGCCAATTGGTACAAATACCTTATACGGTTATACTAAGTAGTAATATAATCATATATCTTATTAAGGTTACATGAGTACTAGCGACATTTTGGCTATGAAAAGTAAAATTAAAGTACAATCAGACATATCATACAATGGTTGTATCTAATATAAAATGTATTATCAATTGATGACACTATACAAATTCTCATTTATATATAACTATCAATTTACATGTTTAAACTAGAAAAATATAAATTTTAAACCAATTTGATTACCTAAAAAGTACCGATTTCAATTCACTCAACAATTTTTTCTGAAAAATTAATAGTATAGGTTGAACATTATATATGATAGGATGGTTCACATGTAATTGTCACCAATTAATATCTTGTTTTAAGTACAAATTGAAGATACATGAACCTAGAGCATATACAAAACATTAATATATATATATATATTATATATATTACTATATATATATTATATATAATATATTCTTTTTTTTTTGGTTGTATGTTTTTGAAGAGAAGCAATTAAGTAGATAATCCAAATTTAATATTGATGTGGTTACCATTCATATTATTTTTAATTAGGAAGTCATAAAGCATGGGCATTGACCATTAAAGTGAAGACAAATCTAAAGGGATCCAACTTATAATTATGCACTGCACTATATGGATGAGATCCATTCATCATTATATATATATATTGCTATTTATATATATGGCAGCTATATATAAAAGGAAAATCAATAAATAAATAATGAAATTAATATTGGTTTCTTTTCAAGCTATTTGCTGGAACTACAAGAAAGCCCAAGGAAAAGGGGAAAAGTAGATTCCCACTACTCACATGTTCGTGTTTTTAAATTGTTTTTTTTTTTTTTTTTAATAATGTTTAATATATGTAGTTTTGTCTTGGCTTGGATTTGGGAACCAGCCAAACTGAAGTGCTGATATGTGGTTAGTGATTACCTCACCACAGGAACTATGTTGTCTTGGCTTGGATTTGGTAACCATGAACACCAACACAATCAAGGTTTTCACATATATCAACAAAGAAAATCTCATGGCTATACTTGGTTAGACAAAGATAAATTTTGATGGATCTCAACGGTACACTATGCTTACTTCCCAGTGGGTCACTCATAGTTTAATCACAGAGTTTTTAACCATCTGATTGACATATCCTACTTAAAATCAATTGGTGATATGTAGGTAGACATTAACCGTTTAACTACATTCCTTCGTGATAAGCTACAACACCATGTCCTGAATCGAGCAAGGGTTGAACTCGGCCGACGTCCAACAAATTTTTTAGAAAAAAAAAAAAGAATAAAAAATAATTTGATAAGGTTTACACATTTTGCAATTCAACCTAATGTTGGATTTACCCATCATGATTTTAAGGAATCATATTAGTATGCACCATATATGGAAATAACCTTCTCACTAGGATCCAAACTACCCAAGAATCTCTTAATCGTGTCGCTTTTATTTTTATTTTTTAACATTTTTTGTCATTCTGATAACAAGTTACCAAAATCAAAATATTTGACTATTTTAAGGGCAAATACATTTCAAGTTTTTGAAGGGTCACAAGTCAAATTTACCTTAATTTGTAATCAATAAGAGAGGGTTGAAACATTCAAACTTTTCGATGTGTACTTATTTTTTTTTTTGTTTTTGGATGACGGGAGGAATAAACAGCCACTCTAGTCTGCACTCTCACTCTTGTGTGATAAATCTCGCTCTTATGTAATAGCTTGAACCATACATGAGAGATAAATCACACTAGGAAACCATGCACGACAGCTTTGATCAAGAAGGTGTGTACAAGAATCAAATTCATAAGATACAAAACTTATTATAGTTTTACTAAATACAAAACATAATATATCTTTACATATTTCATTATAAAATCTTTAATACAAGATAGCTTTGTAATTATAAGCAACTCACATTGAAACGTGCAGTGTCTTTCTATTGGACAGGGGAAAAAACAAAAACAAAAAAGACTTAGTTGTCAACCATGGAAATCTTCATGCTTTTTAAAATTTTCCAATAATTAATAATTGTCACAGAATTGTTGTTTCTTTAATTGTGATTCTCTTTGGTTTAAGATGAGTTGGATGATGCGATAGAGAGCGCCGCCTAACAAGTTAAAAATGTCCTTGCAATTTCAATCAATGAAAACCACTTAGTTTAATTTGAGTTTTGAATAGAATCTCATACATAGTTGGTAATCCATCAATCATTCAATTTTAGGCAAGGGAATCCTAGATTATCCCAATAACAACAAGACAACTTACATATGTATATGCTCAGCTCGATTCCGATTTATTAGGGCTCATAATTTTTGCTTGAACGGATTTAAAGATAAAATGATACTGAAATATATAAAAAAAATTCATTAGTTTAGCTTTTTGTTAAGTAAAAACATTGGCGATAGAAAGAGAAAAAAAAAATCTGTTATCAACTTTTTAACGCGCACAAGATACAAGTATGATACTTGTTGAGCGCCCACGTTTTACAAAATGACTCACTTTTTTTTCTTCAAAAATTGTGCCCTTTACTCATTTTTTGCAAATCCAACTCACTTTAATTTCTCACACACTATCTCTCATTCATTCCTTTTTCTCCCACAAGGAAAATTCTGATAAAAAGTTATTTAAAAAAAAAAAAAAAAACATGGTGATGTTCTAGTGTTATTATGATCTTATCGATTTTAAAAGTTTATCCAATCATAAATTTCAATTTGACATCATACATATTCATGAGTTTTTTTTTAGTAAAAAAATAATTTGATTTTCGTAAGAAATTCATGATGGGTCACTTATTGTGTAAGCAAGATTGTATAATCTATCTAAAACAAGACATGGTGGACTACACGAGTTTCTTGTGAATCAATGACGAAATCATTATATTGTGCTAAAAAGTAGAGATGATGATTAGGTATAGGCCAATGGGAGCAAAAGAAATATTAATATAGGGCCACATTTGTAGAGCAAAAGAAAAATCAAGAGTTTGAGAGGAAGTCGTAACTCGTAAATTGAAAATTGTATTTTGTTTGTCGAGAAACTTAATAGATGTAATGGTTCATTGTCTGACTTGATTTCACGATGAAAGTAAATGTGTGGATCAACATTGTTAAGTGTTACAATACTCGTGGGATCAAAAATTGTAAAATTGTAAAATTGAAATTGGACTTTTATTGGAAAAAACCAAGCGGTAAAAGAAAAGACCATTATACCCTGTTATGAAATTTATCGGTGAGGAAAAACCAAGCGTAAAAGGAAAGACCATTTACCCATGTTATAAATTTATCGGTGAAAATTAACAAGAGAATCTTCAAATCTTGATTTTTTATTTTGCGCCAATGAATTACAAACATTGGTCTAATCCAAAAATGTATCGTTGTCACCTTTAATTTTCATATTTCTAAAAGGAATTGAATCACGTAGTTAGGAGTTAAAATTTCATAGTCAAATCACATAGATCTGAGAGCGTTGGGCATTGTTTAGTGTTAACTTCTTGTTGGGAGACACTGTTCATATACACGTTTGTCTGCCTCAGAGTAAACAGCAGCTTAGTTTGAACTTTGAACATATACCCCCAACTA
>VALG01017618.1:0-10627 GCA_009835305.1 Ipomoea purpurea
AGTTGGCTAAAGTTTTTTTTATTTTAAAAAAAAATTTTTTTTTATAACTTCTTGACAATTATAGGTATTATAGCCAAACTAAAAAAAAAAAAAAAAATCAACTTTCAAAGCAGTTTTTAAAAAAAATTATTAATGAGAATATCATGTGTCATATAAAAAAAAAAAACTTTGATTTATTTTATGCTATCAAACACAAATGTAATATTATATTATATATAATATATATAATATATATAATATATATCTTATAATATATATTAGCAAAGTGTATTTAACGCCAGAAATTTCAAGTGATAATGATAGCTTATAAAATCATTGGCCATTCTCACAGGTGACAAAACAATAAAATAAAAAAGCCTGCTTTTTGTCACATGTCCATTGTTGGAAGACCTTTTTTTTTTTTTTTTGAAGAATTGTTGGGAGAAATTATTAGAAATGGGAATATCCCAAGTAATGTGCAATGTAATGCGATTACATTATTTAGAAGTTGACATAAAATAATCACGTGCTAGTTTTCCATGTAATAATTATTTCCCATTTACAAGAAAATAAAAAGAAATTGAGAGATAATTTATTGCTTAATAATTATTATTTATTATGTAATATATTAATAACATAATATTGCATATATAAATTAAAAATAATATTATTATATCATAATATATATATATATATAAATATATTATATATTATATATATATTATATCATTATATATATAATAATTATATTATATATATAAATAAATATATTATATATAATGTTAATGATCATATTTAATTAGTAATATCAGAAAAGAGTCAACAACGCCATCAGGTATCGATTTCATGAATATCCTCACGGAGTGGGAAGATGTCTACATACATGTACTGAGCACAAGTGAAATTCACGAGGTTGGATATTTGACTCTTTAACTCTGTTCAATCTACAACCGACTAATTACTAAACAAATCGTCAAATTCAGAATTATTCTCAAATTAAAGAAAACTAAATTTGGTCACCGTTGAATATATCTCTTGAATTATTTTTTGAATAGACATCATAGGAGTATAATTAATAAAAAGGATACATTAATATTTTAAAAAATAAATATTAAAAAAAAAAAAATCTTAAGATAGACTGCGAGAGGCACGAGCGGAGGAGATAGTTAAAGTTTTAGGTAGGTAGTCGTCAAACTCATCAGTTGGGGCTGCGCTCTGTGTATTGGCATTAATCTATAAATTATGTTGCAGGGGGTAAAATTGTTAAACATAGGAGGATAAATTTGCATTAATTGTTTGCTTTTTTTTTTTTTGATTTTTTTTTTTATTGTTACTTGTTTTTAAATAAGTAGGTGGAGAACACTTTAGCAAAACACAACTAGCTCAGTGCTCACCACCACCTTAACTTGTTTGGTGTGAGGGAGGGATATTCCATCCATCATAATTGACAATAGATAATGGGTGGGGCTTCAAGCACTTTTACATCCCCATCCTACTAAAAAAAAAAAAAAAAAAAAAAACAAACCTGAACAAGGGCATAGTTATATTTTAATATCAAAATAGTTTTTCAAAATACATTGCAAAGATTTACTAAATTCATTAAGCATGTTCTGTCGACCACAAAATAACTTGTTTTGAATCAAACTCCACCAAAAATATTTTTTGACCATATGATCCTACAAGTTGTAACTTATTGAGCATATGATACAAACTTTAATTTTGAGTGCGAGGTCTAGTCCTGTGAGCGTATACTCTACTTGTTTTTTTCAAATGGAAAAATTAAGAGGTGTGAGTTTGATTAGTAAGCGAATTGAGGCATAAATTTGAATAACACTTGTTTGAGTTGTGACATCTATATGAGAGAACGAGAAAGGATCAGGGGAGGGAAACAAATTATCGCTAAAGTAATGGCTCTGATACCATGTGATAAACAAACATATTCACATCTAACAAAAAGATTAAATAGAGAACAATACATAAAACCACACACTCCAATCATGTTCTACATAAAACCAGCACCACACTCTCAATAATGTTCTTCATAAAACCTATCACTAGACAACAACAATATCACGAACAAATTCCCGCACTTTACTTTTTTAAGGTATTTTTTAAAACAAATATATAGTTAAAGACTTAATATGATTTATTCAAATATTCTTTATGAACATTTGTGAAGCAAGGTAAATAATCCTTACAAGAAATGCAGCAATACACCACCCAAAAGGCCGTTGTGGAAGAACTCTAAGTTTTTTTGGAGATACTGGAAAGCTTGCAACTAATGTAGCATACCATGATTGCGGGCAGAACAGTAGCTGGCATAAGATGGAGCAGGCCATCACCGGGGTGGTACAAATTGAATGTGGATGCGCCTTGAATGTCAACTCAGGCAGAATTGGCTTAGGATGGGTCCTTCGTGATCACCATGGTTCCTTCTTATTTGTAGTCAGTCAGCCGTGACCGGAAATTACTCTTCCAGGGAAAGCTGAAGCCTTAGCAATCAGAGAAGCATTAAAGCTGGTCCAAACAACACAGCATTGAGTATCTTTCATGTTGAGACGGATTCCTTATTGGTTGTTCATGGTCTATCATCTCCTGGATCCGTCACCTCGTTTGATCTTCTCTTAGTTGGTGTAAAGTTCGTTGAGCGCTTTTGCTCATTGTTGTATCTCTTTTGCGAAACGTTCTGCGAACCGGACGGTCCATCTCTTAGTGAGGGAGTCTGTTTCTTTGTCTGAACGTAAGGATGGACTTCTGTTCCTCCTTCTTTCATTTGTAATGCTGTTCGAATGATTTAATATAAGCTGGTTTGTTTTTAAAAAAAAAAAAAAAAAATGGCAAGTGGCAGACTTTTTTGGCAAAAAAGTAAGTATAAATTTTCATTTGTATTATACTCGTAATTGATTAGTTGTAAACAAAAATGAGTGAAACTTGTAAAGCTCCAAATTAAGTAGGTGGGATTGTGGGAACCAAACCATGTTTGACTTGTACTAGTCCCAATGCCGAAATTACCAGAATGTCCCCCTCAACTACCACCATCATCAGCCCTGGCCCCACCCTTACCTCCGCCTTCTTCTTCCTCCTCCACCCACCATTGCAACCCTGCGCTTATAAAACCCTCTGCTTTTCCCCTCTACCTCTCTCAGGTGCCACTCATTGTCTGCAGAGCGTTACAGACATCATCGTTCTTGAAAAATGGCTCTAAGTGCAAGCGTGCCAACTCTCTCCTCGGAAAAAAACCTTTGTTCCAACCCAAAAACCTAGTTTGTCTTCCACACCCATGTTTTCTCCCCAAGAGCGTCAGATCTGTGAAGCCAATTTCAGCATCCAATCTGCCGACTCTTCCAAGTCCCCCATTGTCTCTGACAAGTCTTCTTCTAAGCCCGCCCCGCCCGCCGCCGCCGCATCCGCCGCCACGGCCACTACCACCCGTTTCAAAAACCCGACGCGGGTAAGACGAAATGGGCCGTGGACAGCTGGAAATCCAAGAAGGCGTTGCAGCTCCCCGAGTACCCGGAATCAGGTGGAGCTCAGAATCGGTCCTCAAGACCATCGAGTCTTTCCCCCCGATCGTTTTCGCCGGAGAGGCACGCAGCCTTGAGGAGAAACTGGGGGGAGGCCGCAATGGGTCGGGCCTTCCTCTCCAAGGCGGATTGCGCCGAGAGTTTCAAGGAGTTCAATGCCAATAAACTTAGGGACACTTTCCGGATCCTCCTCCAAATGGGCGCCGTTCTCATGTTCGGCGGTCAAGTGCCTTTGTAAAGGTCAGAAACCCTTCACAACGAATTCAAAAATTCGATGGTTCATCCGGCCATGGAAGAATCTCTTTTCGGCGGCGACTGTGATCATCGGAAAATGGTGAAGAAGAAAGAAAAGAGATATAAATTAAAATGACAAAATTATCCTCACTATTTTACCTTTTAATATTTTCCGGCCAAATTTAATCGGCAATTTGGCCGTAGTGACCAAAATTGGTAAAAATTGCATAGTCAAGGTACTAAATTGAGACTTTTAAAAGTCAAATGTTGAAATTAACAAAGCCCCTATAGTCATATGACCAAAATTGAATTTTCTCAATTATATATTAAGTATTGATATTACATCTATTACTGGTTATGTGTTGATAACTCGATATGCCATCTGCAACCAGTTTGGTTTCAAAAGAAGACAGAAGAGTATTGTTTTGGGAGTCTTAGATGTACTCAAAGAGATCCCAATGATCACTGAATGATCATTCAATGTGGATATTTATGTATGGATTTAAAATTGCTCATGTAAAGAAAATCTATATATTGCTCATGCAAGAAAGGTAAGTCATTTATGTAGTTGGTATGAAAAGTAATTACTCAATTAGTTCTAAGGTGGCAGTTTTTGCATTGGTGGAAGTTATTATATACTCCGTATTTGTAAAGTACATATAGGGAACATGAGAGTAGTGATATGAAAAGGTTATAATCATTAGTAAATTTGGTAGTTTGAGGGGTTTGTGTGAGTGAATCATCTTATATACTATTAAAAAGAAAAAATTGAAAAATTGATGAGAAGGTTTCAACACCCAACGTCAACTTTTACTTCTCTGATGTGTAATCATTTTATATATATCTTAATTTGATTCCAACTATCAACTCAAGGAATCTCAATTCATATATATGAATTTGTTAATTAAAACCAATAAAATCCTATTTTCCAATTTTTTTTAGTACTATTGACTAGGTTACAATGTAGTATCTGTTCATATTTACTTTCTCAACCTCTTGAACTCATAACCTCCCATTTGGGAGAGTCGCTTCATATATGCCATTAGATCTCAATTCCTAATTTCCAATTTTAGTACATATTATGTAAAAACATTATTAAACACACGTGTTATACGATATAATAAAATAAGCTTCAATTTATTTACATGTAAAAGAAGACCACAACCCGCACCTTTTTTTTTTTTTTTTTTTTTTTTTTTTTTTTTTTTTTAAGTTGTTGTATGAGCTATACATATGTATTAATGTATATTGAGTTTTTTGCACTTTTGGTCCCAAGACTATAGTGGAACTATCAGGATTGATTAGTGACTTTCAAACCTTGCAATTTTAGTCCACGACTTTTATTTTGTTGCAAAAATGATCCTTCCAGCCAATTTTTCGTCAAATCTCGCCGGAGAAAAAAATCCCCCCAATTAAAAGGGATAAACATAAACATTTTACATAAATAAAAATTTACATTGACCTTGCATCCGGACCACTATTGACCTCTTATTCTTACCAAAGTACGAAAAAAAAAAAAAAAAAAACTCAATTGCCAGAGACGGAAAATTGGGTTTGAAAATGGCAATCGATGTAGCCATTATGTTTTCCTTCAAAACAAAGAAGATGAAGATAATCAGCAATGGATGGCGTATTGAAGATGCAATCGCAATGTTTTCCTCTTGTTCACAGATGGGTTGATGAGACAGATGGCGTGTTGAAGATGACAATCGATGTTTTCCTCTTGTTCGTAGATGGGTTGATGAGATGAGAGCATGTTGGTCCCGATAGATTGTATGGTGAGTCTAGAGGGGGGGGGGGGTGAATAGACTCTCATTTTTCTTTTCTAAAAGAAAGCCTGAACAACACCTTTAGGTGAGATAGGCGCAACGGAAAGAATATAAGATAAGATTTGCACGAGTTTGATGGGTTACTGAGAGTTGTGGTTAAATGAAATGATATGAGAGCAGGAAAATAAGGCAGTAAGTAAAGAGATAAGAGAGACACGAAGATTTTATAGTGGTTTGGCCAAACGTTGCCTACTTCCACTACTCTCCACTCTTCTTCCCACAACGTGCTGGAAGGATTGCCACATCACTCCTTTTCTAGTACAATATACACAAAGACTTCCTTGATCACTAAAAGGACCTGGGAACAGCCTTCGGTCAGGTTTTTCAAACTCCCTAAGAGTTTACTGCGCCTGCCTCCTTATCAAATTCTGTTTCTGAGCTTGAGGTTGGTTAACGAAAAGAATTTCTTGATTTCTCCAATTATTTAGTCTGACAGTCTGTATATGATTTAGTGATGTATATGGCTTCAATAGTAGATAGTGAGACTTAATCTTTCAAGGTGTAGGCTATGATGGAACGTAATCTACTTTCAAATTTGCCTTATAACACTCAGTAACTGCAGTATGCTATCAATAAAAGCTTTGAGTATTGTAACATTTTCAAGGGCTTTTTTGCAAGAAGAGTTTGAATCGCAAGTCGATAATGAACCAACACTTCTATTCTTAGTTTGATGTGGAAGGGTTGGTCTTATAATGTTAGATAATGAAAATTCCATCGTGGAGGGAAGATGAAATTTTCAAACCTTTTAATTCCGATTGGACCAAGGACCGTGGAGCCTTACTGGCATTTAATGCTCCAATTAATGGGATTGTAATATGTATCCGTTGAACGTAATTGGGCCGACTTTGAAGTTTTTGTCTTTAGCTCCAGAGATAGTACACTCCATTTATGAATTGAATTTTGAAAACTGAAACCTTTGTCTCTCGAGAAGTCTGAAATTTGAAAATCATGTGGGAGCAAATTTGATGTCCTTATTGCGCTCCTAGTGTTTGTCAAATCAGACAGATAACACACAGTTCATATATGTCCGTCACTGATTTTTTTTTAAACTGTTGTGGAGAAATAGATTTGCTTTGTTTGCTGGTCCCGCGGGGACTATCTTTAAGGCAGACTGTCTTTCACACGTTGACAACTTCATTCAGCTGTGCGTGCTGTGGATCCTTCTTTCGCTACCCTTGATCAGCTTATCATCTAATCCATAGCTCCATTTCGATGAGCGTTTGGCCTAACTTAACACGAATCTAAATTATGACAAGAAGAGGGCGGCATTACAGTGCGCTCGTCATGAGACGCAATGAAGGCTGGCGGATTCGACAACAAAAACTTAAAGTAGTTAGGGGGTTACTTTCACCATTGACATCGGTATCCGCCTATAGCAGAACTTCATAACTGAGACCAAAACCGTTCCTAATACAGAGCAGGTCTATATGACGAGGTTGTTCGTCTCCGTGCGCATTGGATTGGAATCAATTATATATTATGTTTTGCTTAGCTTTTCGCTAACATCTTTGTCTCTGAATAGAGCGTCAATCGATGCGATCCCGAGTTGGAAGGTTAATGTCAATTCTATTTTTAGTATATCAAGATTATATGAATTGGAAGTTTACTCTCCATGCTGTTTTGTAATGTGAGAATGTTCTGCTTTCCCTTTCTTCCAGTCTAGTGATTATTCTCCGGTGAGGTCTCGTCTTGGTCAACTGAGTCGAATGATTAAGCCATGAACATAGAGCCGCCATTCATTTCAGCTCACAACAAAAAAAATATACCCATGTTAATTTTCCCTTTGTCCATTACTAAAAAAAACACTATCGTTCGCTGATATATCGTGGCAAGACTCTTGAAAGTCGCGGAACGCAAAAATGCAAAAAACTCTATGTATATTTTAACAAAGTTTGAAATGAAGTGCATGCATAGAATAAATACAAAGTCCACCCATCTGAGGGATAATGATCAATGGTGGAGGAAAGTGCATGCCTTGGGGGGGCAGTCTTGGCCCCCAACCCACCCTTAACCTTTTATATAATCATTACTCAATATCATGAATATCTTTCAGAGAAAGTTTAACTTTTTTGCATGACAATAGAAGATATTATATACGAAATCAGGATTTAAAGTGGATATCAAATTATTATTGTTGCCTTCCAAATATTTAGGAGCCCTGGACCTGAGGCTTAAATTAATCTTACACAGCCTAAGTTAGAAACTTCATCATATGGTCTATCTTATGCGAGACTCGTCAGACAAGATTGTCTCCAATTCTCCAACGATGTTTAAATTAAATAGAGATACGATTACCGCATAAATATTAGAGCTGTGTCGAAGCTCAAAATTCAAATTAAACTCATTATAAACTACTACCTGAAGAAGCGAACAGCATTTGACTAGGCTAGCAGCGACTTCCTCTATCGTGCTGGATGCTCTCCTTTCAGAACAGATGACATTGCAATCCTATACTCTACCATAAATCAAGAATTCATAGAGCTGATATTACAAACTGGTTCTAAAAATTAAACATACAACAAGAATTATTAGTAGCCAGCAGCAGTATCTCTAAAACCGAGATCTATGACACAGTTAATCGTGTTTTTGTTAAAACTTTAGTCCTCGACTTTTTCGTTTTTTATTGTATTTGACTGTTTACTTTGTTTTTTGTTTTTTTTTCTGTCATCGTGCTTGCTCTCTTCTAAACCGCTGTCACTTTGTGCAACTTCCCCTGGAAATGGGAGATTCACCTCTTGCCATTATTCTTGAATGGTCTATGATGCATATCACGCCATACTGTTCAATCATAATATTAATCGTTTGGATATGCTATATGCGATAATGTTGATATTAAGAACATTTTAACAAATAATCAGGGAATTATGTGTCGAGCATATGGTGAATGCCCATGTGCGGTTTGGGCAACCATAATGGGAAGCCTGGGATGTGTTGTACCCCCAAGAGTATTTGTTGGTTGACATAGTCAAAATCTATTGCTACACATCAATGTAAAAAGCAACTCTTGGGCGAAACTGAACCAGTGGAAAAAACAAGTTATTTTGATGTTTACAGAAAATCCAAATAACACAAGATCACTAGATTGGAAAGCACAACCGGAAAGCAGTTGAGATATAAACCCCTCACACACCCACACTACACAGGAGTAAAAGTGAAAATAACTCACATGATATTACTTCTCGAAAAAGCTTCTTTCATTATTTTTATGTTGTTGCCCGATCATTCTCATACTCTACCCTGCATAGAAGTCATATTCATCTTTAGAAGTGCTTGCCTAGCAGCGTCTTGAAACCCCTTCACATTACCAGGTATTCATCACTGCCATTAATCGTTCTGATCTGCAAAACAATGACCAATTTATCTCTTGAAATAATGACGACCGATTAGAGATATCATATCTGATTCGAATGAATTCAAATTACTTTATGAATATCCCACAAATTTCATGACACTGACAATCCACTAGAGCCAAGATATAGGAGGGAAAACAGCGTATACCTCAAATGAATCCTGATGGCAATTATGGGCAGTTGAATTATATTCTGAATGTACATCATGTGAAAAAGAAGAAAAATGAAAGTGAATTTGGTAAACATCATCATAATATATACGGTGATATATACTATAATACCTATATATATATACTATAGTATTATATATATCAACGTGTACTTATATATATTTTAATATACGTATTACATACACTAGTTTTCGTAACCGCGCATCACCTGGCGCACGATTGGGATAATGCCCAATGTTGTTTTTTTTTAATAAGTATCGTTTAACCAGTATATCCAAGGCATGATTATAATTACGAATTGGTTCATGCATAAATACATTTGGCTGTTTCAAATTTTGCGTATTTAAAATAGGTAATCTAAAATTTACAAAATGTAATGATAATAAGTCAAGATTGATTATAATTTTTTTTCTTTTTTTTCGTAATAATAATTGTAATAGTATGGTTGAAACCAAATACCGGGACACAAAGGAAGAGCAAATAAAATTAGGGGGCATCAAAATTTTCAAAATATATACCTAAATAATTCGAGAGGCAATTCGTTGATTGTCAACAGGCAGGACACTGGGCCCGGAGTAACTCAGTTTTCACCATTCAAATCTTGTTGGTGTAATCTCTGTAATACCTTTTTATGTAAACTAAATCCCCCAAGTAGTGTAGTATAAGCTTGGCTCTTAAGTTATCATTTTTTAGCCCAGCACAACCCGTAGAGTGTTAACTAACAGAGAAAGGTTGATGATAAAATGAGTTGAAGAGAAGGCGAATATAAGCGTAGTTGGATGGCTTAATGGACTTCTGTCGTGTTAGCAGCGCCGGCAAGAATTGATTAAACCACAAAAACAAAAAATAAAAAAATAAAAATAAGTAAAAAAATATTAAGAAACTAAACAATGACTAATAAGTATGACTGATAAAATGGAAGGAGAGTGTTAATCTAAATACATTGTACATATAATAATTACTCATTAGTGACAAAAACATTAGTCCAAGGAGTTGTAGGATTTGAGAAAAGTCATTGAACTGCGTGTCATATCATTGTTTTTTTATTCATTGTTGGCGAGTGAAATTGCGAATCCCATTTTGAGACAGAAAACTACAACGTGTGAAATTGTCACAATTTTGGATGTACATGATTTTTTCCTTAGTACCTACAAAGATAAATGGTCCTTATCTATACTGTATCACACATTAACGGAGTAGAAATTGTGCAAATTTCTCAATAATGAATCTCTTATGAGACCACCCAAACTGAAGTCCATAACTCATTTCACATTCGAATAATATTGTAGGCCAATCGACAATTTCAGATAAATTAACATGGTTAGTTCTAGAAATGGTCCTCCGACTATAGTGATTTCTAAAATCTATTCTCCTGTACACATTTAATTTGGACACTTAAGGTCCCTTGACTTTCAATTTCTTTCCAATTGAGGTTCTTCATTTGATACGGTTCATTAGACTTTAAATGAAGAGGTAAACTCGTCCTTCTCACCCTGCTATGTAGTTAATTCTTCGTATTTACCCCCTTCGTATTTCGCTTT
>VALG01017621.1:0-14781 GCA_009835305.1 Ipomoea purpurea
TGTAATAAATATACTAGTCATGTACCCCTACTAATGCAACTCAAGGAATATACTAAGAAGCAAAAACTCCTAAAATGATAAAATTAAAATAAAGGAGGGTACACTCTCACCACCAATCATCAAGCATTGATCCAAATTTGGTATTTACCTCTCATCTTGCAAAGACCTATAGCCGAGGCACACTAGTGGAACGATGTGTACATCCCAACAGATATCCACCCTTATAACACAAGGTCCTTTACAAAGAATAAGTGAATGGTTTGGCATGGGCCACTCACCAACCTTAAGCCAAGGTCCAATTTCTTCCAGCACGAAGCTCCGTGTTTTAACCCCATGAAAACTTTTTTGTGGTTCTGAATTAAGCGTCGGTTCTCTCACGCTTCAACCCTTATGCCAAAGATCGACTCCCCGCGGCATAGATCTCTATGTTTTAACCTGAGAAAGTCTTTTGTGATCCCGACATAAGCAATAACTCCCTCTTTTTACTCTTTTTTTTTTTTTCTCATCTCCTAAGACATCGTCATTGGGACAACCTACTTCACGTAGAGCTTTACGTTTTTCGAAGATAGTGCAATGGAATTGCCCCAAATCCTAGCGAGACGGCTTACCTCTTTTCTTTATCTCACGGGATGGCCATTTATTTTTGGTCTTTGCCTTTTTCTCATTATCATTCGTACTTTTTCAGTCATACTTTTCTTTTGGGATATATGGAATTTTTCTCAATTCTTCGCCATAAGGTCACCTTTTGCCCCTTCCTTGCCAAGATTAAGTTCATTTCCGACCTTGAATTTTTATTTTTCCAAGGTTGAAAGAGTACACACCTCGACTTCATGAGATCGTTTACTAAGGTCTAAGTAAGATAGGAGCTGAATTCATACAAGCATGCATCAAATGTAAACCTAAATGGGCTTTCTATGCAAATCATCACTTTAGGTTTATATCTATGATGTTCATTCATAACTCCAGTTGGCGATATTTACTATATCAATTTCTTTCAATCTTAAGCAATATAACAGGTGCTTAGGAATATTCAGGTGCTCAGATGAAAAGCATTAATGGAGGACACACGTTTTGTTTTTTTTTTTTTTTTTAAATTTCATTGATTGAGCTGTTAATCTAGATTTGGACAACGGCTCAGATCTAACCCCTTTTTTTTTTTTTTTTTACCTAGGAGTGAGCGTGCACACATTTACGCGCGCACACATTCACGCGCGCGCCACACACACACACCACAACAACACCAACACACACACACACCACACCCACACACACACACCACACACATATTATATATATAATCTAATATATTAATTTAGTATAGTATATATATTGATGTATTTTTTTAATCCGGACCCGTCCACGGATGGCTCGTCCAGCCCCAAGGTGTGGCGGAGGGGTAGTACTCGTAACCCGGGGGGGTTCGGCTACTCACCCTCGCTTTCCACTTTAAGTTGTCTAACAATGAGGTCGAATACGAGGCACTACTGGGTGGCCTCAGGCTGGCATTGGGTCTGAGGGCCTCCAAGATAAGGGTGCGGTGCGACTCCCGACTGGTGGTTAGACAGTGAATGGTGAATTCGAGGCCAACGAGGAGAGAATGAGGAGATACGCGACGTGGTGCTCCAGGTACTCGGTCAATTTGACCCTCTACGAAATTTTGCAGGTACCTGAAGTTAAAACGGGAGACGCGGACTTGCTCTCCAAGCTCGGCCTCGGCACCCCGGAGCATGTCCCAAGATAACACAAATTGAGGACCTCAGAGGTCCGATCCAGCCTGGAGGCCTACCCTGTCCTCCCCATACAGGCACGGCCCCCAATGCTGGTTGGACACCTCATTGCGTATAAGAGAACAGGTACCCTGCCAGCAGACAAGGCAGCCGCCAAGACAGTCAAGAGGAGATCACCAACATACGTCCCTCCTTGGGGACACCCTTTACAAAAGGTCCTACAATGGCGCCCTCCTCCGATGCCTATACCCGACGAAGCCAAGTCCGTCAAGGAGGAGATACATGAAGGCACCTGCGCGGCACACCAAAGGAGCCTTTGCCATGGCGAGGAGGGCCCTATTGCAGGGTACTTTTGGCAAACATGACCAAGGAATGCGCGGAGTACGCCCGGGGGTTGCCCGACTTGCCAGCACTTTCACGTAGAGCCGGGACGGCTAGCGACCAGCTACACGCCTATCAGCACGTAATCACGTTCTCACGTTAGGGGATCGACATCGTCGGGCCCTACCCATGGGGTCCGCGAAGAGGGAAGTATACATAATAGTCGCCATAGACTATTCACAAATGTGGTGGAGGCGGAACCCCTCGCCACCATCACGAGCAACCGGTGCACGGAGGAACATTTTGTACCATTTTGGGGTCCCCCATGCAGATCAACTCCGACAATGGGCCAGTTCGAGAGCAAGGAATTTAAGGCATTCTGCGACCAATGGTACATAAACACCCCGCGTGGCGGTGGCGTAACCCACAGGCAAATGGGCAGGTGGAGAACGCCAACAGAACTATAGTCGACGGCATCAAAAAGACCTGGACGCAGCTGGGGGAACATGGGTAGAGGAGGTTGACACCGTCCTGTGGGCATACCGCACCACCCCAAGAAGGGCCACCGGGGAACACATTCACGCTGGCATACAGTTTCGAAGCACGAGCTCCCACCGAAGCTGTGATATCGTCTATCGGGTCGCAATGTACGCCCGACCTCAACGAGCAACAACACGCCACTGACCTCCAGCTCATCGACGACAGAAGGGAGGAGGCCATGGTCCGCGCAGAAAATTACCAGCGACAAACAAAAGCTTACCATGACAAACCGAGTCCGACCCCGTTACTTCCAGGTTGATGGCGACTACGTCCTCCGGAGGAGGGAGGCGAGCCGACCCCAAGATGGAGGCAAATTTGCAAAGAAATGGGAGGGCCTTATGTTATCGAAACCATCGTGCAACTAGGCAGCTACAAGCTGAGGACCGCATCAGGCAAGGTGGTAGACAGGGTTTGGAACTCGGAGCACTTGTTGAAGTTTTACCAATAGAAATTCATTTGTATGGCCTACCCTCCCCAATAAAAGCCGGTTTCCACAATAACGTCTGTTACATTCGCAATGGAATAATGAAGTTTCTTTGAAACAATTACCCTGTCCCGACTGGCGGACGAGCTTGGACACACCAGAGCCTTGCGCTCGGGAACCCCAAGGCCGACCTACCCGGGATCGGCCAGACCTGGGGGTCGGCCGGCGTTGAGGTCGGCCGGCACAGGTGGGGTCCGCGTAGAACCGGTCCTCCAAGGGGCAATCGCGCGCAGAAAGTCCGACGTGACAGGTCGCGTACGAAAAGAGCCCGGCGACCACATCAGTCATAAACTTACGCCCCTAAAGGGTGGTACGAGGTCGTCCTCGTGCCTACGCCGAAACGGAAGGATTTCGGACGCGAGTCATTGGGACTCCATTCCCAGAATCGCTAAAGCATCCTAGGGGCGATTATGAGTTCCGACCTCCACCTGTCGTCGGAAGGCGCAACGCAACCTCAACGCCCTAGGGGTGGTCGAGGTCCGTCCTCGCCTACCGCCGAACGGAAGGATTCAGAACGCGAGTCATTGGACTCCATCCCAAGAATCGCTAAGGCGTCCTTGGGGCGGATATGAGGTCCGACCTCACCTGTCGCCGAACGGGCGCAACGCAACCTTAACGCCCTAGGGGTGGTACGAGGTTCGTTCTCGCCTACCGCCGAACGGAAGGATTCGGGACGCGAGTCATTGGACTCCATCCCAAGAATCGCTAGACGTCCTAGGGGCGATATGAGGTCCGGCCTCACCTATCGCTGGACGGGCGTAACGCAACCCAGCACCCCAGAGGCGGTACGAAGTCAACCTCACTCGCCGCCGGACGGGCGACCCAGTTGCAGACCCTGAGGGTCGGCCGGCCGACCTCGATGGCAGGCTGGCTGGTACCGAAGCAGGCCAGCTAAACCCCGCTTAACCAGAATTGGTTAGTCCCGCAGGGGCGGGGAACGAGACGAGTCGTGAAGAGGAGCAATCAAGATTAATTGCGCAACAAACTAGACAAAAGTATAAGACGAAAATAGAAGAACAATGTCATAGCAAACAACGTCACGGCGAAGCCAACAAGTCTGGGAGCAAACAAAATAAACAAAAAAAACATATGAGCGACGACCAGAGCAACGAGATAACACGTTTAAACAAAACGAAAGAGATAGTCTATGCAAGTAACTAAATAAAGATAAGGGTTTTTCAAAAAAACTAAATAAAGATAAGGGGCCGCCAACACGAAAGGACATCAAGACTGCGGCGGCTCGCGGGCACCCTCATCACCACCCAAGTCAGCCTGAGTCTCCTCTTGGGGGGCATCCATGCCGGCAAAGCGAAGAAGGTCAGCTGCGAAGTCCGCACTCGACGAGCGGTCGCCGCCGAGTCCTTGGTGGACGCTCGCTATCCCCACCCACAGCCACGTCCATAGGATCACCTGGCTCCTCCTCCAACTCCTCGGGCAGGCCCATGCAGCGGGGTCAAAAGATGCATCTCTGGCGCGAAAGGACGGCATAGATCTTGCTCTTCATGGAGGTCTCCCCCGCCTCGAACAACTCCATCCCGTGAAAACCCAAACACTCGTTCCCGCGGGGAAAGCTCGAAAGATAAGTCAAGGTCTCCTGGGGGTGCGCGGGATATAGGCCTTGGTATCCTGGACGAAGGCATAGGAGTCCTTGTAACTTGAAATAGCCACCCTCGAAGCCTCCTTTAGGGCCTCATGATGCGCTGTGCGCTCCCGCAACCGGCTGGCAATCAACTCAGCATGCTAATGCTCTAGCGCTGCGAGTCTGTCACTCACGACCTAGCGAGCCTGCGTCTCGGTCTCCAGCTGCTCGCGAATGCTCCCTATAACTTTCTCTATGGACATGGCACGAACTACCGTCTATACAAGGGCAAGCATAAGTAGAAGACAAGATAACAAAAAGCAAGGAAACATAACATCATCAAAAAAGGGTACGTATCTCTAGCAAAGGGCGGATGATGGCATGATCCTCGTGCATGGCCACGTCACGTGGCAGGACGAGGCTGCGCATAAGGCCTCCGGGGGAATATCTCCGTTAAGTAACGAGGCTGCAGGCGGGAGGTGGATGGACCAAATCAGCCAAGGCACCCTGATGTGGCGCCGGGGGCATCGAAGCCCGAGGGGTGGGGTCGGCCGGATGACCATCCAACACGTGGTCTGCATCAGAGGCGGACCTCGCCTCACAGCGCGTGATACCCGGGGACCTGGGGAACCCGGACGTCCGAGGTGGCATGGCTAGTTTTGCCAGTCTTGCGGCGCTTCGGGTCCTCGCCACCACAGTTCCTCAAACTCTCCATAAGTGACGCGAGGGCAGCGCGGCGGGGAGCCATACCTATACACCAAGACAAACCAATGAGCACTTCAAACAAAAATACATAAACAAGCAGGCACGTCGACGAGGTGACCAACCAGAGCTGGCGGGAGGAGGCGTCGAAGGTCCGGGTCGTATCTCAAGAACGTCGTCCTCCGAATCATCACTAGCAGACTCCTCCTTGGTCTCCCCCGCAGAGTCGGGAGGAGGGGCAGGAGCGCCATGAGGAGGCAGAGGAGGGGGGCCGAGGGAAAAACCCGCCCTGACCAAGGACGCGTGGTCGATAAGAGCCTCGGAGTCTAAAATGTTAGCCGTGTCGCCCAAAAAATCCCCGATCAAGACCTCAAGCGCCGAGGTGCACCGCGGGCTACGACGCTTACGAAAATAGCCACCCCATGGCACCTCAAAGGGGAGCGCCGCGCCGGTAGAGACAAATACGAATTTGAGCCGCGAACGCCATGAACCCATTGCTCTCCTTAGACGAGGAGCTGGTCGCGGTGAAGAAAGAATGGAAAAGGTCTAGGTTATGGTGAATACCCACCTCGACGCACCGGACAATAAAAGCCGCCACCGCCCAATGGGAGTTGGGGACTAGCTGACCCATAGACACGCGATGGAAGTTTAGGAGCTCGATAAGGATGGGGTGAAGGGGGAAGGCTAAGCCCATAAGAAGGGATGTAACATGGATCCTGAAGAAGTTGGGGCCAGGAGGCTCTAGTATAGTTGTCCGGGAGGCGAGACGTGGACCTCGGCCGATGGGCCAACCAAGGCCTTCGCAACGGCAATGTCGTGACCCGTCACGGAGGACCCGAAACTCCGAGGGATGGCGATGTCCAGTACGGTGTATCGGCTCAGAGGAAAGGGGTTCGGAGTGACGTGGGGGTCAACATGAAGGGGGATGTGTGGCTAACGGATCTATGTACGCGTACTCGAGATAATAATGGTCAACGCGAGGAGAGGGAAACCGTCTAAGTCAATAGACTCGTCATCGCTAGGCGGGAGGTCTGCAAAGTCAATGGAGTCTAGGATGACCAATAATGGATAACCAAGGATAGGTCTACGGGTGCGTGTCCTCGGCAAGAGGCACTATGCTCATAAAAAGATAGCTACGAAACTCTAAAAGGGGGTTTGCACGAGACTCACCTGACTCAAGCAAGGAAGGAAGACGAAGGAAGCACGGGAGGACACGTGGAGCTCGGCCTCGGGTGGCGGGATAGGCCGACGGTGACTCGGGTCGGCGTGGGGGGGTCGGCCTCCGCAGAGGGCTGGTCATTCGAAGTGCTGGACGGCGGTCGGCGGCGAGGTCGGCGCGGGAGGACGGCCGAAAATTAGGGAGAGGAGAGGGAGAAAATTTTTCAGCTTTGTGGGCTTTGTGTGTGTGAGGGGTTAGGGAAAAAAGGGGAAGAGGAGATATTTTTTGGGAAAAAGCAAATTTTGGGAGATGGAAAAGGTAAAATGTTGGGAATGTGAGGGGGTTTGAAGAGATTTGGAGGGAATATTTAAAGGGGGAGTGAGAGTTTATGTAGGATGAGGACTCTTAACTGATAAGAATTTATGCAGGCTTGAATTCCAATCCGGTTAGGAGTCCTATCGCGTCAAGAGTTCTACGAAGGAGAAGGGGTGAATTTTTTGGGGACATGATTCAAGGCCCGTAATTATTAAATTTATTTTTACTCTTCGCGTGCGAGATCCTCGCAGCCGAGAGTGGGGACTGATGATGGATATAATGGCGCGCGACGCGGGGAGCCGGGAAGCGGAGGAACGCTAAAATTTACAAGAGTTAGTGTCGCGACCCTGGATGTAGCTAGGCGATTCAGAAAATTACAACCATTTCAAGGAATTTGTGCATGGTGTCTGGCGTGGTGGCAACCCACCATTGCCGCCCCATGTTAAGTGAGGTAACAATTATTAGCCTACGTAAAGGAAAATACCATGGCATATCTATTTGGTTGCGGCATCGAGCCCCTCTCATTCTCTGCTCGGGACTCTTGCCTCGGCCTCCATGAGGCGATTCCTCGATGCTCCTAATATGTGTCGATCACAAATTTATATGCCTCGGGCCATTGGCCGTAGTCGGTGCTCGGTCAAATGGCCGGTCATTCGCGGATGGGAGCGAGCTCCTGCGGTGCGGACTGCGGGGATCTTCCGCGGCCAGGACATCGTATGTGTGTGTGTATATAACACCCCCGGTGTCATATATCCTGATATTATTTAAGTTATATTAATAATCTTGCCCACCAGAATTAAATAAATCGCATATCTAGATTTATTTGGAAAGGGTGTGTGCCAGCCCCCCCCACGCACATTAACATCTCCTTAAACAGGTTATAAAATCTTAACACCCTAATGAGCAAGCATTATTCATTTTTTAAATAATATTACATTTATTAGACATATTCGATCCTTTAATCACCACTATTTCCCTCCTTTTTTTTTTTTTTTTTAACACGTTATTTTTATAATAAGTAAGAGTGATGTAGCATTAATTTTGATATTTCAATGATCGGAGTAATACTTTATAGACTAATGCTATATTATAGCCCTTTACCTTTTCCTTCATAATCTTCTGCCCCTTGGACAATAGCATTTCTTATTTGACTTTTGAGCATGTAATTATTAACTAAATCTTTTTTCTGGTATTAAAAGTGGTGGGGTTAACAAATTTATCGGCACTAATAATTAACACTTCAAAGAGCAATCATTTAGGATTATGAAAAAAAAGGTTCCTATTTTACATAAAATATTTAATATTAATAATAACATTTTAAAATAAATTATTAGTTTAGAATAAGTAATATTATTTTTGAATACTCAATGATTTTTATACAAAAGTAGTAATGTCTATACTTCTCAAATATTTTTAACAAAAAAAAAAATAAAAATAAATAATAATCTATATAAACCCCCATCTCAAGGTTTGCCTATGGGACATCCATTTGAATTGGGACTGGGATGTCATTACCTACCATGGTAGTTGGTAGAAAGTAATAATATTAGGGCGTATTGGTTGGAATATATTGTAATGTAATTGTAACTGAAGGTGGTTATGACATCATGAGTATGTTTATAATGTTCGTGTTCTTGGATCACTTCAGATCTGGTGGGTATGCTAATTACTCTCGCCCTCCTTTTTGTTGATTGCAAATTTCAACGCATGTATTAGGGAAAGGAATAGATATGTAGAGTATTGCTAGTTAGATCATAACTGTGGAACCTCTTGTTGTAGATAAGATCAACTACTATGATGGTTCCTTGTGCTTGAGATAGATTCCGATTCTACTTTCCAGAGTGGGTAAGTAGTAATTAGAAGGTTTATCTCTATAATAGAAATCAGATTAGGAATGCAGCTTCATTGTTCACAAATGACTCTCAAAATACCTAGAGTATGATCCAGCCTGAAAATCCAGATAAACACACTTAACAGTAAGTTCATGAATTAATGAAAAAGTTAACTTTCTAATTATGGATAAGTTGTTCGCGCCTTTCGGTATTAAGGTCTAACTTGGAGCTAGGAAAATCTCGAAAAGCTCTGAATACCACATGTATTTATTCTGATATATCGTTGTTATTACTGGCTCGTCTTATCGTTGCAAGAGTTTTGTGTGAAGTTTTTGATTCTGGTTTGGAGTGAGGTGGTTAGAGCACTTTGTAGATCAGTCAGTAGATAATTGAAATAGTCTGGCTAAAATAAGCAGTGTAATTATTACATCAATACAGAAATCGTTACATGTAGGATTTTTTATTGATCTATACCCAGTTCGATACAACAGTTATTTACGTCTGGGGACGATCCGCGATGGGCTCAATCCACTACTCATATCACAATGTACACAAAGGTGGCAAACGATATCACCCAAGTTGCCCACAAAGGTCCAGGTCCCAGCACAGAGGGTTTAGTGGCATGTGAAGTCAGAGGCCGCAGCAACAGAAGTCAATGAAATCCTTCAATGGAGAGCTAACTCTGATGGCAGGTGCGTTCACTGACGCAGCCCTACGTTATTCCCAGAACTGAGTGATCTTCGTTCGCTGGTTAAGCATATTTGATTCTTCTCAAGTTCATCTTCGTAATCACCATGAACTTTAGGTCTTGAGAAGGACATAAAAATACCAGAGATGTGTATCTTTTAATATTGAGAGTGCGGCTTCAATCAATTCAACCCTAACTTGTGAATGGTAGATGTATATATTTCCTTGACTTGGCCTCTCTCCATATATAACTCTGGTTGTAAAAGGTAGGACTTGTAATAGAATAAGCTTGAATCATTAAGGAGATTTCGTCCATACCTAAGGAGATGATTTGCTGATATTCTTTTCAGAATAGTCTCCTTATACACGCGTATGCCAGTTTATAGAAACTTTACTTTAACAGATCTTTGATAGCTTGACCTAGAAACGCTTCTCATGTCTTTACTTGTCAATCAGTCTTCTTGAGTCTTCAAAGATGGTCAGACACCGAGCTAAACCCTATCTTAATTTGTCATAATAATATTTTAGATTACATGTTGGGGTTTTTGCTTAAAGAATAAAACACTAACAAACTCCCCATTTGGCTATTATTTGGCAAAACAACTCAAATAAGGATAGGGTAGCAAAAACAAGTAAAGAAGGGCCAGTACTGGCAGCAGTTTAAACATCACACAAAAAATAAACATTGTTTGATTATAACCCATAAAAACATTAGCACACAAGTTGTGCTGAAAATATCATACAACCACAAACGCCTAGACAAGGTCAGATGAAACTTTCCTTCAAACACCAAAAATACTCCCCCTGATTACAATACTCTCCTTTTTTTGCAAATGATAGGCAAAGGAACTTAAGCAGCAGAAGTGTGACAACCCAAAATTTAATTTTATAAATTCGATTTTAAGAAATTCTAAAATAACCATTTTTCACTCTATAAAATTTTTTGAGGTAAAATTGGTGTTTGAATAAATTATTTTGAGTTACATTTTAAATGAATTCAACGTCGGAACTTATTTTAAATCTAAAATCCTAAATTTTTGGGTACTTCGCGTACCAAATTTTAAACTGAGAAACCTATCTGAGTGAGACCGGGAGAAATCTGAGAAACTTGAACCAAGTGTTTTAATTAGAACTATCTTTTTAGAAAATCTATTTTTGACCTCAAGTTATTCAAAATCATCTTTTTAGACTATAGTTCATGATGCAAGGTAAACCCTACAGTTTTATTTTACAATACTACCCCAAAACCCTAACTATAAAAGAAACCATTTTCCCTTGTTCCACTATTCACTCATTAGAATTTTCAGCAGCACTCATCCATCATCTTTCTCTCGTGTCTCTCTCCCTCTCCATCATCTTCTTCATTTTAGAGCTTCTTCTAGCAAAGTCTAGGTTCAAGACATGATATTCAAGCTTGGGTAAGCTTCTCTCTTCTTCCTCCCTTTTCTATTTCTCTTAGCTTGTCTTTGAGATAGATTATCTAAGCTTAGATGTGTTTTTGAATATTGTGTTGGTGTTGCTTGAGAAATGGAGATGGTAAAGAAGATGACCTAGCTTGAGGTTGGAGATGGAATGATTCTTGAGGTTGAAGCTTGAGGTATAACCCATGGATTCCCAAATCTAGTATTTTTGTCCTAAAATATGTGATTTATTTGTTCAAGTGGGATTATACTTATGTTTTTGAGTGTTTAAAGTGATGAAATATATGTTATTGTTGTCATCTTGCTATGTGATTTTGAGAATTTTATTTTTGTTGTGCTGAGTAGAAGAAGACCGTAGACAGAAGTTCTCCACTTGCTAGTATTAGTGAGCAGATTGAATGCTAGGGTAGCAAACCTCTTTTCAATTTAGTTATGGTGGTTTTGACTTGTAAAATTATTTAAAGTGGGATTTGAACCCCTAATCCCTTAACTAATAATTAGATCCATTCCACTTGAACAAAAATTATCTTGGTTTATATAAGATATTATTTGGATTTGAAGGATTATTTATATATAAAAGTATTTTCATAAGAAAATCATAAATATGTTGAGAGGGATTTTGAAATTACCAAAAGTTACGATTTGTCAAGAAAGCTCTATTTCAAGAATTATATACGGAGTATATATTTTGAGAAATGTTATACTTGATTTTGAGAATATATACATATATAACTATGTATGAGGTGTATATTTGATTATAAAGATATTTGAAGCTTATGCTATCTTTTCCCTAAGGCTACTTAGTTATTAACATCGTATATTTGGAAAATACTATGTATCCCTAGAAAGATTTTACTAAGAACTTTTGATCTATAAAGTGTATAACCCATGGACTCCCACTTTTAAGTTTTGGCTCTGTGAAGCCTTGTTTCATAGGTAGAAATGAGAAAAAATGTTAGATTTTTGAAGTGTTTGAGCTATGAAGTGATCTATTGCTTGTCCATGATGTGTTGTTATTGTTTTGGATGTGTTGGATTTTTCTGAGGTTGAATTGCAGATTAGAAGAGATCATCTGGTGCACAGGCAGTGTGCATCAGACAAGGCACCGGCCCCAGCCAACGGCCCAACAAGGGGACCGTTGGCTAGAGCCGTGGCCAGCCGGGCCTAGGGAACGGCCCTAGGAGAGGGCCGTTGCCTAGAGCTGGCAAGCTAGCGGCTTGAGGGGGCGGACCTCGATGAGCCCCGCCCCATAGTCCGTGAGTTGCTCCTGTGCAGTAGCCGGCCCTTGTGGCTCAGCTACGTGTCGTTTCAGACCAGGTGTCACGAGCCCTTGTGGCTCGGTACCTCGGGGTCGTCTTGATGCACGGTGGGCTTTGATTTCGTTGAATTTGGATTAGAAATGAACATGTTGTAATAGAATTTGTGATGAAATGCTTCACATAATTGTTGTCTAAATTCTCTGTTTTGGGATTTTGCTTATCTTTGCCTTCCTGATGACAATTGAGTAGTTGCATAGATAAGCATGAACATTTTGTGAATGAGATTTGTTAGAGAAGCATGACTAGAATGTGTTTTATGTTCAATGGAAATTATAGTCTCTTATTATTGTGAAAGTATACGGAGTACGGTATGATGCAAACCAAGCATGATTGTGTGTTCTTGAGAATTTACTGTGTATATATAGATTGAAGCATGTTGTATAGTAAATTGCATTCTAAGTATATCATGTTTTAAAAGTGCATAAGTGGCCAACGTGAGCCTAAGAATTATTTTCCAAATATCTCAGTTCAATGTAGAGCATCTTTATCTTGTCTTTTGAGAATGAGTTGAGAAGTATGTGCATGTCTTTTTGCATAAGTTAAATGTTATATATGAGATGCATGAGCGATAGATATATATACATACATATATATATATAATATATATTATATATATATATAATATATATATATATATATATATTATATATTATTATATATATATTATATATATATGGTGAGGAAACCTTGTTTTGGAAACCCTGTTTGGACTACGTCCTCTCGGAAGAAAGAAATGGACATTGCGGTCCAAGAATAATATAACGCGGCGTATTCCTGCGTTACGAGGTTGGAAACTCCCGCCAGACTTGGAATCCTGGTTAGGGGGTGTGCACGATAAAGTTCGATACCTGATTCCACAGAGATGAGTTTAGAACAAGAGAGTGGTTCGGTGGATGAGCGGGAGTATAGATCGGCTAGAAGCCGTACCGGGATAGGTTCATTCACGCTACGGTAAAGTTCCTACCTCATCCATTAGTAAGAAAGCGAGTCATTGCGACTCTAAGAAAAGAAAGAAAGAAAGCGAGTCAGTGCGACTCTAAGAAAAGAAAACAAGCGAGTCATTGTGGCTCAAGAGACTCCACGGAAAAATATTCTATTTTAAAACGAGTGTATATGTATACTTATAGTATTGCACGAGATTGCATAATAAGAATGTTTGCACGAGATTGCATTTGAGTATAGTATTGCACGAGATTGCATAACGAGAATGTTGACTAGATGCATAATGAGAATGATTACCGATATTGTATATTGAGCATGATTGCTTTAATTGCATTTTGATGTCTTATATATTAGTTTGCAAGATGAGAACTTGAATGAATGAAGATAATTTCGTATTGATTGATGGCATGCAATTGATTGATAGCATGAGTTCGTTATGATGAGCTAGTTTTGTTATGAGAAATATGTGTTGGAGTGATTATGTTGATGAGTTATTTATCGTTGAAGCATGCCTGATGATATTATAGGTTGCGAGCATATAGAAGTCTGTGATGTATCTTAAAGTTGTCTAAGTGTTGAGATTGCTTGATTAGAGTTTGTGAAAAAATGTTTTTCCAAAGTACATAGTGTAGTACTTTACAGGGTTGAGTGTGGTTATACTTAGCTTCGTGCTAACATGTGTTTTCCTACTTGTCTACGTGTTGTTTTGTAAACCCCTTTCAGGTGGGCCCAACGTTTGAGAGTTGATCGAGTTAAACTAGCTTAGTAGATCTAGTAGTCTAAACTCTTTTCATTATTATGATGTTTTGATGATGGATTGCAGACTTATGCTATGTATGTTTGTGATAGACACCGGGGTGTTTTCCCCCCTTATGACTTTAAATGTTAGATGATTTAATGACTTAGTTTTATCTTTAGCCTGTGCAATCACCGTGGAGAGGTGATTGTGCCGGTGATAATATTTACTTACTCTAATAAAATTGCAATAGTGATGAGTAAGGTTGTACCACAGAGATTGGTCGATTAATTTTATGCTAAGATTAATTAAGAATAGAATAGCGATTCAAGTTCAAATGCAATAACAAAATGACAAAAGAAATTAATATCAAATAAAAATGAATCAATAAAAACTAGTATCCAACCCAGACATAATATCAGATTGATTCAGAAGTGATCATTGAAATAAAGTGTAAATCCTTTATCCTACACCAACTGGTTATGGTTATTAAAGCTTAACAACCTATCTCTCCTTACTTTATCGGTAATCAAAACATGCTCTTCAAGTACTTCCCTAGATAATTAACAACCCTACAAGCTCTTAGGATTTAATTAACTACCAGCATTAAAGATTAGAAAGACTACCAATTCCAGTCAACAGACTCGCAAGCTCGATCAATTTAAACTAGATTATACATCTTCATAACATAAGATTGAAAATCTAATTTATAATCAACTATTTATTTTACCACTAAGGTTTAGAATACTTAAACAATTATGGATTCAAGAATTCTAAATGGCTATTTACTAGAATGAAAATTGAACAACGGATCTTTTTTGCACAATTAATCAAAGCAGTAATAATCAAGATAATAGAAGATTATAAATAATATAGCATAAAAGAAAACCAAATTAAGTCTCACAATCCTAAAAGAACCAAAACTTCAATTATTCTTGAGTTGGAAAATAAACTTAGCAGAACATAATAATTAAAAGTTTACAGAGAAATAAAATGTTCTAAAAACTGATTGAAAAA
>VALG01017626.1:0-10041 GCA_009835305.1 Ipomoea purpurea
GTTACCACCTTGTTTCAAGTTCTTTGTATGTGAAGCAAGTGATAATTGTATGCACTATTCCCAGGTGCCCACTTGGCCGATATCACACAAAATAGTAATTTTAACCATATCAAAGACTCCTTTGAACATTGGTTTTTTTACTTTGTTGTTGGGAAGAATATATTATAACACTGTGTTTTTCAATGCTCTCCTTCATGTTCAACGAAAACCAAATAACAAAGATCGTGTTGCAAGGTAGTTGAGTTAGTTCATGCGTTGGCAGATTGTGTGGTAAATGACATATGAGCTTTGAGCCCTAAGCACCGCAGTGTGAATCCTCCCAAGGCCAACCTAATGAGTTGCGCAGACGTAAGTATCAGCCCTAACAAGTCAGTGTAATGGAGTGAATGGGCCTGTCATGGCAATTTGGGCAACTGCAATGTGGGGCCCTATCCATTTGAGTCACTATGATTTGGAGTCACTATGATTTATTCCTGGCAAAAAAAAAATTTATATCCTACACCACGGCGTACATTCACTATGCGTCCCAGATGCAAAACGACGTCGTTTTAATATTATTTTGTTTTTTTTTTAAATTTTCCGCCCCCCAAGTGAATGGCAGAGCTTTTTCTTTAACAAAAAAAAATGCCGTTGTTTCAAAAGAATGTACATAATGTTTTTATAACTGAAACACATAATGTATACATGAAATACACAAATTTTATAACAAAATATACATACTCCTTTTTTTAAAAAGATGAATACACAATAATCACTCTTAATATACTTTTAACATAATACACATCAACTCTTAACAATACACACAAATTTTCTGATTCGATGTACAATTGTATAAAACAAATGTAAATAATTGTATAAAAATAAAACATAACTGTATAGAACCAAATACACATAACGATTGTGAACGAATCACATAATCTCACAATATCCTACCGCGCCTCTCAACACGACCATCAAAGACGACGTCGTTTTGGGAGGCCGCGGCAGGCGGCACAGTCTAGTGCGGCCGTAGTGTAGGATAAATAGATTGGTTTATTCTACCACATTTTTTTAGTTGGAGAGATGTCGTGGGTGTCAATATAATTATTCCTTTCGACCAATATATGCCGGGGTTGGGGTGTGATCGTGTGGATAACCTTTAAGGTGCAAGATAATCACTTAAGAGCAAGACTCATTAGTTTTTGTAGAAATTAGTAAGAGAGAGAAGTTTAAATATTTCTATAAATCAATTTAAAAAATTCTAAATAAAAAATTAATTATTAAATTTGGACCATTTTAAAAATAGAACATAAAATTTTACAAACAAAATTTTGGAGTGTGGGTTTAAACCAAAACCGGAAACCATAGTAATGGCCAGCTGAGTCGACACGAGAGGGCAATAGCGTGCTGTGCATCGGGTGAACACCACTCCCGTTACTGACTTCGTCCATAATTGTCAGATTTCAAAGGTAATATTATGCTCCTTTTATGCCGCATCGGCCCTAGCTCACTTTAGACTGGGCCGAGGGTACTTCTCGGCGACCGTCCTCTTCAAGTTCGTCGACATCTGGAGACCAATTAAACAACAAAAATAACATGACTCTACCAGTACACATGAGAGTCCCCATCTTTACTCTCTCTTAATTCGTCGATATGTTCTATGAGGTCTGACAATCTGAAATTAATTGAACCGTATAGAAGACATACAGCTCATTTTGCACCGACCCTCTTGTTCCAATAGAGCTAACCCCGTTAAAACGCATTACTCTAGAGTTAAAAAAAAACTCTCACTCGCATTCTTATGATTACTGGTAAAGAACAGCTTTGACGCTCACAATAAGACCAGATTGGCAACCTTGTGTGCATCGAGCACGGCTCAACATAAAAGATGATAGCCACGGTGTTCTCACTTTCACACACATTCAGACAACCTGATCCTTTTGTTCCGCTTCTTTTCCCGGTGTTCGGTTTTGCCGCTCCTACCACATTGATAATCACCATCTAAGAGGCCATTTCATGCTTGAGCGCGGCAGTCCACAACAGACCACACATATCCCACACAAGTCTCTCAACCTATCAACTTGGACTATTGGTCTATATCTCCAGAGTGGTGTGAGATCGACAAATCCCGTTGAATTTCTGGGTGAATCACTTTCTGGGCAATCTCTCGACGGTTATACCTTGTCTCTTTTATTCATATAACAGAAATTTGAGAATTGTCGTATCAACTATGGGAGGTGATTTTTTATTTTTCCACATATAGATAAAAGTATAGTGCTTGTATGCTAGTAAACCCCGTGGATGTGGAGCCGAGGCTCATATGATGCCCACAAGAGTGCGTTGTTGTGTCGATGTGTATATGTCAATTATGAAGTTGGTAGAGTAACGACACACGAGATCACAACTCCTAACATGAGTATCCGAAGCCTCACACGGTCGTCTAGATTTATAGAGTTTCCATAACGTGGCCGAATTAACAGCAATGTAGATCATTTCTTTAACATCACATTGGACTTGCCCTAGTAGTGCGACCCTCTCTCGCGCCCATTTTATCTGGTGTGCCCTGCTACTATACTGATCCTCTAGATTACGTTGACCTCGATAGCAACCCGATAAAAAGTTATAAAATTTACTGAAGTCCTTAAGTGCCTACTCCTGGAATCTCCTAACTATGGGTCGATTCAGAAAAGCTTCCCTTGCCCTGACCAAAACGTACCCCCAAAAGGTGCTAGCGCACAAGATAGTGGGCATTACTTGAAATTATTGGGTTTAGAATCCTGGCACTTGTAAACCAAGTCACATATGTACCCCCTATCGGTTACAACGGTTGCTTGATACTGCAACATATTTGGCCTTGAGTTAGCCTCTGGACCTACTCGTCACAGTATTTGGAAATAGTGGCCTTATTCGCAATTTATAGATTATAATTGTTACAACTCTCACTAGGTTCGGTTACGCTACTGCCATTTCACCCCGCCAACGTGGATCTGTACCCTCAGGTGAAACAGAGCTTGGGCTCTTACGAGTATCCGTGTAACGTGTGCGAGCTTTCTTGATACATGCCAGCTTTGGGCCCCATTGAGCATCCGCATCTGAACAGGAGGCCTATATGGACCTCCCGAACTGTGATAGTGGACATAGAACCCCAATTGTGGTCCTATTGACAGCTCAGCTTAGTAAAATGGGGGTCTATTTGGATCTCCTTACCAACGTAGCCGGAACCCCAACATGATGCCTGACAGCGCAGCCATTTGTACACGTAAAACGTGGCCCTGGGACAAGACCCAACAGGACATTCTTTGGGACATGTTAGCCATACAGGAGATCTCTAAGATCCCTATTACTTCCCAAACAACGTGGCCTGACGCTTGTCACAATCCACACCAAAGCATTCGCCTGGCATCCCATCTTGTTACACCCGAGGGCCGCCTGGTGCAAGCCATACACATCGAGTCAGAGCCTCTATGACCCAACGGGCCGAGCCCCACCCCCAGCTTCGACGGCCTTAGGACCATTGCAAATCGTTGTCACCACCACCCTCCAACTTAGTTCTTATACCAGTTAAACCGCGACCGCGACTCCAACGCGCCCCAATAACCTCAGTTTTGGTTTACACCACCGACAAATTAGTTATAAGGATGGTAAACACAAATAGACATTTGATTTCTTATATTCCGTCCTGGTTCCTAGGTGTTGCCAGTGTGAGTGGGTAGGTAGCGAGTTGAAGGAAATCTACATTAGATATATCCGTCTATCTGTCTTAGTCTCATTCTTTTAATCACTAACTCAGTATCGTCTAGCCTGCTCCCCAACCGCCATTACTACGTTTCTTGTTAGTCATTTACTAACAGAGCCTTGTCACTCTCCTCCCCGACACCTGAGTGCAGGAGCTAAGATACAACTGGGGGCAGAGCGATACCCTCCTGGTGAAAATGGGTACGGGGCTCTTTCCTGTTCAGTGGAGAGCGCGTTAGTAGCGATGTATTATCTGGTGGCCGCTTGGAGAGTAATACTTCGTGAGAGGCTGCACATGCTCTTTAGGATGACACAAACGCTGTGACCCCAAATCTCTGTCGGCTCTGAACCACTGTTAGTTAGTTCTTAGCTTTGTTTTTTTTCGAACGTTTTGTGTATATGTTACACCTTCTCATATTTGCTGTTTGCTCTGATTGGCAATTTATAGATAATAATAAGCTCCTTTGTGGGGTGTTTTTTATTTTTATTTATTTTTATTTTTTTTTTAAATTTAAAACTTGTTTTTATGGTGGTAGAAATAGTATATATTTTTGTTTTGAGTTAATAAAGGAATGAACAAATGTGGGGAACATGTGTCAATGTTTGAGAAAATTTCTGGGAATGAAAGACCAAAAGGAAGCAATTCCCCTTCCCAATCTCCCTCTCTTTCCCTCTCCCTCACCATTTTCGTGAGGAAATCGAATCAAATCAAATCAGAAGTGGTTGGAATGACGACAACCTATGGCACGATCCCGACATCAGACAATGGAGCGGAAGCGAGATCAGGCTTCCTCGCGACGCGGCGGCCATGGAAGGAGATGGTAATCTCCTTCTCCACCCCGCGCACCCTTGCCATGGCGTTCTCACGCCTCAAAGGAAACGTCTCCTATTTCTACACCAACTACGCCATCCTCGTCCTCGTGGTGGTCTTCCTCAGCCTGCTATGGGAGCCGGGGTCTCTCATCGTCTTCACCTTCATGATGGCCGCGTGGCTCTACCTCTACTTCCTGCGCGACACGCCGCTCGTCGTTAAGGGCTACGCCGTGGACGAGCGCATCGTCCTCGTCGTGCTGTCCATCCTCACGACGGCCTTGCTGCTCACCACGGCCACCGCGAACGTGGTGGTGGCGCTGGCGCTCGGGACCGCCTCGGTGGTGGCGCACGGGCGTTTGGTGCTGCTGATAATTCTGCGCCCATTGACCAGGAGGAAGGAGGCGGGGGCAAGGTGAATTTGATAGAAACTGCTTCTTCTGGCTTTTCTTCTTTTTGATTGTAATGATTAATGAAATCATTTGTTGCTGACACTAACTTTGCCATTGGTGTAACTTAGTGCTGATTGTATTATACAGTTTTTTCTTCATAAATTTTAAACTTTAAGTTGGTTAAGATTTATGTTCATTTTCCAGCATGATCAAAGAGAAATCTGTACCAGAGCAGAGTTCAGAAAACTGTTCTTACTCACATACCTAGACCATAACACAGAATAGTAAAAAGCATAGATATTTCATATTTGCACATTCAAACATGGAAATTGCCAGTCTAAGGCCAGCTGGTTCATGTAGGACAATCAACATGATTCTTGAAACACAAAGAAAGAAAGAATTCTTGAAAAAAGATGATTTTTGAAGGGCAATCCCAGCCAAATTGATCATGTTGACTTGGTATTTACAAGGTTACAACTTTTACTCCTTCTTGGTTACCACAACATTACAATTAAGTTCAACTCCTAATGAGAGGAGCTTATCAATCTTCATGGTTCGAGCTTCGAGCCGATCAGCTATGGACAATCTAAGCTGGTTTACCTATGATCCTTTGGGTAGTGACTGCTGGTTTCCTCGTAGCTCGAAAAGAAAGAAAAGAAAAGAATGATTGTGTTAAATTTGTTATTCCATTTATTGATTCATCATCCCATAGATTGGTATTTTACAGTGGGGAGGGGAACATACAATTCCATGGTGTTTGAGTACTCAAGGTGAAGCCTTTTTACAGAGATTTGCATCAGAAGGGCAATGGTAAACCTTGAATTCACACTTGGGAGAAATGACCTTCAAGAGTAGGCTAGCAGTGTCTTCTTGCCTGACCTTTGGATCTTCCTTCTCCACCAGCGCAGCCGCCACAATCCGCTCATATCCGCCGCCTCCTCCGGCTATGAAGGCGATCAATGCCGCCTGAACCGGCCCAAGACTGGGATTGTAAGCGGCGGATTCTGTATAAGAGCCTTTGTACACTTTCCCTTCACAATCCATCAATGCCACCCCTGAGGGGCAATGGCTATAAGGAGCGTGTGATTCATTCGCCGCCTCCAGCGCCGAAATCTTCAGGAGGATCGAATTGTCGGCGGCGACGATGTCGCTCAGGGACAAGCCATTGTTGTGAGGCTCGAGGAGCAGTGGGGATTCGTGGTCGAGAAGATCGAACGGTCCGAAATGGCTGGGAAGGAACTGGGACAAGGGTTTGAAGGTGACGTCAGAATCGTCGTCTTGGGTTTGGGAGATGACGAGGATTTGCAGGGAGGAGGAGTAGCGGAGCTCCTGCAGGAACTGGCGGCAGTGGCCGCAGGGGGCGGCGGAGACGGCGAGGGAGACGAGGCGGGGCCCGCCGTTGGCGAGGAGATTGGTGACGAGGAACTGCTCGGCGTGGACGGAGTGCGAGAGAGGAAGCCCCGGGAACTCGACGTTGACTCCGATGAAGACACGGCCGTCGGAGGCGAGCCCAACTGCGGCGACGGGGAAGTTGGAGATGGGCGGGCGGGCGAGTGCCTGCGCCGGCTTTACGAGAGCTGGAAGGAGGTGGCTCACGCCGGCGAGGCCCACTGATTGGGCCATGGACTCCGCCTCTGATGCTTCAATCACAAATTTCGGCTGACCCATAACATCAATAGGCATTTTCAAACAATTTTTTTTTCTTTTTGCGGCGGAGGAGATCTGGTGATGGGTGGCGGCGGCGGCGGCGGCGGTTGGCGGTGGCCACTTGTAAGACGGAGGAGTAAAGAATGCTCCTTGAAATGAGGAAGGAGTGTGTGTGTGGGGGAGGACAAATGGATGGGGGAGATGGCTATATATATATACACCTAAATTTTTATGGTCACGATTACACGATAATAAATTATAAATTATTTTAAAAATATACTAAAAGTGAAATTTATTCTCTCATAAACCTCACACGATAATAAAAAGATAAATTATGGAGATTTGTAAATGTTACCATTTTCATTTCTACTAAATACCATATATTTTTGACATTATATAATATTTCTAAAATAGTAACATCAAGTCATCAATGATTCACTGCTATATTTTCTTCCTAAAATACGTCATCTTAAGTTTTATTTCATTATTATATCAAACTTTTTTTCAAAAAACTTATACGTCATCAGTCATCTTAACTTTTTTTTCTTCCTTATTTAACCCCTTATAAATGTGCAATTTATTTTGTGACCACTAATTTGCTAGCACAATTCAAACAATCATTAATGGTGAAAAATAAATTGAACCAACATTTGGGTAGCTTAAGTATTCACCAATCAATGTTTAATTTTATTAACTTAGGATGTACTTGAGTAGAATGAATTCATTCTATCCTTAACAAAATATCAAAGAGATCGATCATGACCTTGAGTATGGAGTGACTTATCTATCTATATCATCTTTAGAGGTGCATACAATTCAACAATGAAATTAGTCACTGTGTCGATGGTGGAAACCTTTTGGTATGTATTCGTAACAAAATATCAAAATTAGCTAGTCATATAAATCCTTTTTGTTGTGTGGAGCCCCTTTGGTATATTCAGTACACCTAGCTACTTACCCCATATTTCATACCAATCAAACTTGCATGTATAATATCTTCAATTTAGTAATAAATATATTAACAACGTAACACATTGCCATCACAGCTGTTTTGCATGAAGTAGAAGAAGTTTCAATGGGTTAATCAACTAACTAATTTAGTGATTCTCTTTTGCATGTAATTCACTACCAACTAAATATATACAATATTTTGCCGACCACAATAATTTAGACTTGATATTATTGATACGACTTTATAATTTGATTTTCGTGACAACTTATATAATATATATATTAAAAGATTTTGAAAAAAAGACAAATTAAGTCAAGATAATTATAATAAAAATATATTGTATCACCACATATAAATTTTATCAAGTCTATTTTTTTAAAAAAATAATGACAAAAGATTAAGAGTTGAATTTTGTCCGTCTAAATTAATAGAAATTAATTAAAAGGATTTGGTAAGATTGGTGGAAATTATTGAGACTTGGATTTTTTGGGCAACAGGGAAATAAGATAAGTAAGAATTGGATGGACATGTAAAAGTGGACAAGTCTTAGAACCATAAAATTAGTTGGAGTAGAACACCTAGACAATAATTGTGGTACATAGATTATGACCCCTACAAAAAATGGAGGACAAAAGGGGCATAAAACTATTATTTTATTTATAATTTGATTTTTTCAACTTCAAAATTATAACAAAAATACAAACCATTGGTTTTGCAATGGTGGACTCCATACCATAGTCAATGTCCCATTGATTTTAATTTGTTAAATGTAGGGTTACGCCTTATTTTAGAAAGTTACAATTAAATTCATAAACATGTCAGTTTGATATATTAAAGTACAAAAATATGTTAATGACCTGTAATAGTATGTTACTATGGTTTCAGCAACCCTCCCACCAATTAGTGTCACTACTCTTATTTGTTTATGAATTGATCGGTATTGTCCTAGATTAATTGAATGGAATTATTTTAAAGCATTAAATTAAAACAAAATTTGTGTACATGCATTGTTTGTATTTTTATATATTTTATTTAGTTAGAGTTCTTGTACGACAGTAATAATTCACAATTATGTAATGTCTATATCAATAATGAGAACAAAATATATAGCATCATTGTGACCATACAATGATGAGTACCATTGCACTGGAAAAAAAATCTTATTGTATGTGTGCCATTTTCATGAAATGATGTAACATTTTATCCTAGTGATAAGATTACTTAAACCCAATTATAAGATGATGAGATAATTGGATAATTACATGGATCTCAAGCTTAGCTCGAAACAGATTGTAGTATCTGTTCATATACTTTCTCAACCTAGTAAAACATAAAGAGCCAATAACGCCTCCACTGAGACTCGAACACACAACCTTCCAAATGGAAGTCCAACCCGGATACCATTAGACCACATAGTCCTAGTGTACTATAACTTTGATAGTTAAGTAGTCACAGAGAATTCGAAATATTGTTGGATCAAAATTGGTGTTACAATGCAGGGCCAAGAAGTTTTGACCCAGCACCTTCTTGGCCCAAAAGGCCTTAGTTGGGCAAATTATTGTATGGACCATGGTCCACACAATGTTATGTGAACCATAATAAAATGTACATTTTTTATATACTAAATGTACATTATTTTTGTACTGAATGTACATTATACAATATAATGTACACTCTGAACAAAAATAATGTGCATCCCCTAAATATAATGTACATTATTTTTGTACTGAATGTACATTATTTTTGTATTAAATGTACGTTATTTTACAGTAGACAAAATATGGTCCACACAATGTGTATGGACACAATAATGATGGGAACTAAACGTAATGCAACAAGGAAGTAAAAGTATAAAACCAATTAAAAAAAATGGCATAGACCATCGTAGGCTTATGGGGATGGATAAGCATCAAACGAGTAGATGTTGAATTTTGCATATTTTATAAAGTAAGAGAATCAATCTGATCTCCGGCCTTGGGATGGATTCTCCATTTTATCAAAATAGACTTATAGCTAAGATTCCTAAGAATATAGCTAGGTAAATAAGAAAATGTAGTTTATTATTATTATGGTATTATGTTATTATTATTAATTATTATTATTATTATTATTATATATATATTATTATATTATTAATTATTAGTTAGTATTATAATTTGGTTCCACATTCCACTTATCTAAATGTAACAAAAGAGAGATGTAACAACTTAGAATAAAGACACAAGGATGAATTCACATAACTAAAGCAAGCAAGAAAGCACAATAAACCAAAACTATTGTTAATATTTCAAAAAAAGTCTCCAATTATTTTCACTTAAAAATTAAATAATAATTTGTATGGAAGAATGTGGTTGATAGCACTGGAATAAAATAAAATAAAATAAAAATAAAATAAGGATGAATATTTGTTATATATATCCCTAATTAAGTGTTTGCGGCCAATTGACATAACTAACAGTTTCTTGTAATATTTATATATTATAAAATAATTTTGAACCAAATTTTACTATGCGCCCTTAGTATTGT